>JAURVB010004873.1:0-50717 GCA_033002965.1 Piper betle
TTCGGGAATTTGTGCCACTAACTTAATTGTTCTTTTTGCCACTCGAGTACTATTGCGGGTGATATAGAAGATGCGATGGCGTAAGCGTTGTATGCACGAATATGATTATGAGCCGTGCATGCGAGCCGGCACTTGTTTAAATATATTTGTTTATTGCCCAATGTGAGGCTATATTGAAGTTTTATAAGTTTTCGTGGGTAATTAAATACTTATTTGCCAATTTATATTAGTTATTTTTTGAACTAGTAACAATCGTTACTGATGTTTTTAATATAATATATATAGGTCTTGCAATCTTAAGTTTACTTTTATGGGAGGACAAATGAACGTTATACACACTTGAGCTCTCAGTTTAGTTATTTACTTTCTTACTTTTATTTATATTCGATGTGTTTTGACATGTATTTAACGGTATCTTCCATTCTCATCACACCAAGAAGGTTGTTTCAATATATTTTATCAGTAGAGTCATACCGACCGACAACTTAAACATGGTTCAATTCAATAGTAATATTTTTTATTCAGATTCTTAAGTGAACCAGAAATCAGGGTGTTACAAAATTACTATAGTTTTTCAAATATTATTAAATGAATCTATCTCTAATATTAGTTGCGCATTGCATGATTTCTTGCCTAGCTTTAATATAGCTAGCCAAAGAATAGCACAATATGTGGTGCGGGGTACATTTAAATTATTAATAATATAAATTAAAAATCTAAAATTTTAATTTCAACTATTACAAATTATTTTTTAATAAAAATAACTCAAATTGATTTTAACAAAAATATCTATTTTTAGAATACAATAGTTGTATACAAATATTAAAAACAATTTTATTTTTATGTTAAAAATAAATAATAATCTTAATTAAGTAGGTATTAATGAGTAGAAAAATTAATTTCAGTAAAATTTAATAATTAAATGGATTTTTCCGTTTATAATATTTTTAATTCTGATAGAATTAAACTATAAATTTTTTATAACATCAAATAAAAATAAATAAATAGAAATTGTAAATTATGTGTAAATTTTCAAATAAGTATGTACTTTTAAGTAATAATGTTTAATTTAAGTAATATGATTATGATAAATATCTTAGTAAAATTTAACCATTATTTAAAATTCTTAATTTGGGTAGAATTATATTCTAAAATTTTTAAATAATTAATAATAAATAATAATAGTAGAAATCTGAATTTAAATAAATATTGATAAGCCGCTAGAGTTATTACGGGTAACAATTAAGTACAACGCAACGAAATTTGAAATAAGATGAGAGCTAAAATACAAAATAAAACAACCCTCTAATGTATGAGGGTCACATGATACATGGCTGGCTTGGTAAACGTATGACGCAAACTGGGCCCTTACGTATCAACATCGCTAGTCATCTTGCTACAATAACTCCTAGACGCTCTTTCCGAGAAGCTTCTAACCTATAACAAGTCCGCCCGTAGCTGTAAGCCTTTTCAAAGCAGGACTGCTTGCTGGATCCTATCTCCACGCGGTTTCCAGTACACTAAGAACTGTCAACAACCAACGGTTTAACTGGATTTGCCTCCTTTGCGTACTTCAATAGGCAAGATAGGAAGTACTGACAAGTGACAAGGCACTTTCCGATTGATCCAGTTGGCTACTACTTGGCCCACCACGTTAGTTGACAACATTCCTTCTGTTAGAACTTATAAGACTCCCAGATGTAATTTGTTGGGATTTGGAAGACGTTGGATGACCATGGTAGGGCAGTCGCAACAAGCACATGTTTATGAGGGAAAAAAACCAATCACAATTTTTGTTATTTTTTAAAATAAAAACACTTTATTTAAGAAAATTTTTAATTATATTGATAAAATAAAATTTCTAGAAAATGTAAATTTTTGTTAAGATCACAGACAATCCGTTGACTTGAGTCACTCAAGGCTTGGACATGAAGTTCCCGTTCAACCACACTTTCTACAGTTGCTTATATTAAATAAAAGCTAATTGAGCTAAGAAGCATGAAACAATTGTTTTTATAAAAAAAACATAATTAGATATAATAAATTAATTTTACAAAGACTTGTGCATTATTTATTAAGAATATATATCATAATAATATAAATTAAATTATTTTATAACGCGTCCTAATATATTATTTGGCATAAAAATAATTATACGATTAAATAAAAAATACTAAATATTGTCATATACTCATAATAATTTATTTCGCATCATATTTCTAACATTATTATTATATATTCAGGTAGATTTGACTCTCATCACTCATAACTCATGACCATGGTTGGAAAAATCGATTTTTAAAGGAGTCATTGAATCGGATCAAATCGGTTCAGTTAAATTGGCCCAAATCGAGTCATATAAAAAATTTTGACAACTCATAACATAAATAAATGAAATACATAATTATATAATTTCTCAACACAAATACACAAGTTTCTAGTTTAATACATGTACAAAAGATTTTCCTCTTCCCAGTAAACTTAGAGTACCCACATCTTTTCATTTAATTTACTCCCAAACTTCAATCTCTTCTATATCTAACTCATTCAATCCATGTGAACATATTTCTTCCCTAATCTTTTCTTTTTTCTTTTTAGCCTTTTCTATACTTTTGAAATAGTCTTCCATTTTTCGTACATCTACTTTAGGAACTTCTTACAAGTAGCAACATTTCCTTTAATTCTAGCAAAATGTTACTTGAAGCAATATACCACCTCCACTTATGATTTTTTTACAAAAGTTACAGGTTACTTGCTTCTTAGATGCATCAACTGGTGTGCCATATTCCCAACTAATATCCATCTTCCCTATGATAAATCTGGCAATGATAAAAAATACAGTAAATAGTTAAATTCAGAATCTAAGTGAGTGCCAAAACGGCAGGATAGCGTGAGATCATAAATTAAATTAAACAACCATCAAGTAAGCCAGCGACAACGTCAAATCATATATCAAAACAAAAAACAAATCTACCAATATAGAATTTGTACCAAAAACAGCAGCTAAATTCAAAATCATATATCAGAACAAACAAGTCTGCACAATATAGAATTTATAAGAGAAACAACTCATTTCAAATCAAAGTGAGCACCAAAATGACGGGCCAACGATATGAGAAAATTAATTGAAGTAAACAATCATTAGTGAGCCAATGACGAAATAAAATTATAAACTAGAACAACTACCAAATGTGTGCAATGTTGAATTTGTTCCAATAGTGACATTGATAATTGAGATTATAAATTATAGTAATCAACCATCAACAATGCCAAAGCCAGCAAAAATCATACCCTACAACACACAAAAAATTTGCATAGCATACAATTTGTAATAAAAAATAGCAGCTAAATATCAAAAAGAAATGAGCACCAAATTCATCATCAACAAACAACAACTAGAACAAACGCCAAATTTGCATAGCATAGAATTTGTACAAAATTAGAACAAATAGAAAAGGCCAGCATAAAAATTTTCAAAAAAATTTGCAAAGGTACAAACAGAGGCCAAAGGGAAGGGGGCGGCGGTAGACGGGTGGGGGCAAGGGGCGGCAACGGAGTGAGGGGTGGCGGTAGATGGGCGGAGGCAAGGGGTAGCACACGGGGTCAGCGGCGGAGGTAGGGGCGAGGCCGGAAGGAAGGGGCGGCAGTAAACGGGTGGAGGGAGGGCGGAGGCAAGGATTGGCGGTGGCAGATGGGTAGAGGGAGGGGTGAGGAGGTAGATTTTAGGTTTTTAAAATTTCGATTCCACTTTTACTTGAATGGAATTTTTTTCGGGCATAAATAATTTATTTATTATCATACCTAGGGTATTTTAGTCATTTATTCACAAAAAACCGATTCTTTCAGATTTACCCCAATTCCGAATCCGTCGTGAATCAGTTGGAATCGGGGTGGATCAGCCAATTCGACGTCTGTTTTATAAAAAAACTGATTCACGGGGTTTTTTCGATCGGATTGCTTCCGATCCTTTTTTAAATCAGCTAAGGCCGATTTTTTCATCTTTGCTCATGACTAGCCTCGACTCCTACATGGTTCATAAAATTGACTCGACTTAAACTGATGGTTGAACCGACTAGTTCGCTAGTTTAAAACTCTAACTTGAGTCATAGGTTTTACAAATTTAGGCTAGAATGGTTGAGAAAAATTTTAATTTTATGTTAAAGGTAATTAAAAGTATTAATTAAGTAGCAATTAATAAGTAAACTTTTTTCCTAGAATACAGTTTTAATATTGAATGGAATTTTTCATCTTTTAAATTTTTTAATTCATCATTATGTTTTAGAATTTTCCTAATAATAATTAACATAAAGTAAATGATTAAAAACCTAAACTAGGTAGATATTTATGGAGCCTATGAAATTAAAAATATATTAAAAACTAAATTTATATATGTACAAGTAAAAACAATTTAATTTGAGTAATAAAATTATAAATATTTCAGTAGAAGTTAGTCATTTTTTTAAGGTCCATAATTGGGAGAATTATGCTTCAAAATTTGTTTAATATTAAATAACAGAAATAACAATATTAAATTAACTATTAATGGGCCCATAAAATTATTGTATGTCCATAATCAATCACTATACAAAAAAGGCTAGGACATTATAAGGGCATAAAAAACTTTGTCGCTTCGTTATTGTAAAGGGCTTAATATACGAAAATATCTATGAAGATAAAAGAAATGTCTCCATACTGATCCATTAACAATTTTTGTTTTTAAAAGTTAATAATAAAACTTTTGATCATAGCTTTAAATACCATATTTGTTATCATATCGGATTTATAGCCAATGTAGAATATACTTATAAGTTCAATTGGGTCAAAAAGGGTTTGATTAAATTTTAAAATAATAAATTAAATATATTATTAGATATTGTAAATGCACTTTTCATCAATAATTAACTAAATATAGGCTAAAATAATATGAATCTTAATAAAAATCAAATATTGTAAAAATTAAATTAAAAAATTAAGTATAGATTAAAATATTGGGATGAAGGTATAAATTATACGAATTTTGAAAACAGTATACAATAATACCAGATAAGTTAGAAGACAAAATATAATGTTTAAAATTATGCTCTTAATATGCCGTTCTAAAAAATTTATATCACTTGCCCCATTATAAATATCAAACCTGTTTGCTCAAAATTAATGGTGCCTATTTGTTTGGTTGAACTAGGCAACCGATTTGACTAAATCCTAACGGAAAGATTTAGATAATTAACAATTAAGTTTGGTTTGGAAGTGACAAGTATCTGATTATAAATAATCGAGTTTGGTAATAAATTAAGTGCATAGTACCCAATATTAATTAGAAAGTAAAAAGTTAAATGATAAATGGTTAATTTGGTTTATAAATTTATCTTAAATATTAGGCCTAATATATGAGTCTAAATTTGGAGCACATACGAGCGCACAAGAAGTCTAAACCATGGGTGGAGGCAAGAAGTCTAAACGATGGGTGGAGAGGGTGGTAAATGCCTTACTTTTTTTCAAAAAATTCGACACAGGTAAAGAAGCCAAAAAAATAAAAAATTGGCATAAAAGATGAGCACATCCACGGTGGAGAGGGCGGCCAGCTCTCCACCCCTTCTCGCGTCCCTCCTCCCCTTCCTAGACGCTCTAATTTTTTCCGTAAAAAAGCCGGACCACTTTTAAAATATAAAAGCAATAAAAGAAATAAAATAAAAGGGCATAAAAAATGGGCACGGAAGAGACCAACACAGAGTTAGAAAATCAAAAAATAAAAAATAAAAAATCTCCTAAGGAAAGGGCGAGACAATCAGATGCCAGCTCAATCTCTTCACGCGTGCAATCAGATTCAGTCGCGGGCCAACCTTTCCCGCCCTTATAAATACCCCTCCCGTTCCCAATCTTCCCTCCTCAAAATCAAAATCAGAGCATTCACTTTCCACTTAACCCAGTCAATCACTCTTGCATTATCAAGACCATAAACATGGACGCTTACTACAATCAGAGCTGGAGCTCTGGCGACGGCCCATCTCCGGCATCGGAGGAGGCGCCCTACTTCGCCCGCCTGGCCTCCGACTGCCCCAAGAAGCGCGCCGGCCGCAAGAAGTTCCGGGAGACCCGCCACCCGGTCTACCGCGGCGTACGCCAGCGCAACGGCGACAAGTGGGTCTGCGAGGTCCGCGAACCCCACGGGAAGGCGCGGGTCTGGCTTGGGACCTACACAACTCCGGAGATGGCCGCCCGCGCACACGACGTGGCTGCCATGGCCTTCCGCGGTCGCTCCGCCATGCTCAATTTCGCAGACTCTGCTTGGCTCCTCCCCATTCCTGATACCGGAGATGCTGCAGACATTCGGCGGGCAGCAACGGAGGCAGCAGAGATGTTCCGGCCGGCGGCAGAAGGCGCCGGAGAGGAAGGGGCAGCGGAGAATTCGACGCCAAAAGAGGCGGATTTTGTGCCAGCAGGAGCGGGGGAGGAGGAGACGGCTACGTTTTTTATCGACGGCGAGCTGGAGTTGGGGATGCCGACGCTGATGGATAGCCTCGCGGAGGGGTTGCTATCGCCGCCGCTGCCGCCTCCGACGTTTGGTTGGGGAGATGAGATGGACGTGTGGGCCGATGTGTCACTGTGGCCTCACTCGGTATGAGTGACCAGATGTTTCTATGTGCTGACGCGGCAGCTGTTTTTAGCATGCTGTACGGAAGCTTCCGAGTGGTACCGTTTTTTTTTTGTTTTTTTGTTTTTGTAAAAAAGAAAAAATTTAGTTTATTACTTGAACTCATGAGTCGTGAGTGTAAACCCATGATACGTGTGGTCGTAGACCCATCAGTTTTAAAGCAGGGCGGGAGGTGTGGACCCATCTGTTGAAAGCACAGGGAAGGTGTAGTGTGCTGATTGTTTTATAGCCAATAGTGGCCATTATATGTCAACTTATTATGAAGTACAAAGGTTTTTTTTTAGTATAAAGTTTTTGTTTTATTGGAATATAAAGTTGGGTAATGTTTTGTACCCATAAGCAGAAGGATATTCCTTTATTTAGAAAATGATCAATTTGTCTGTTTTTATCTGTATATGCATTTGGAAAATAAAATTAAGTTTAAAGGTGCACCGCGAATTACAAATGGCTTTCCCAGCTAGCGTTTGTTTCTTTGGTTAAAAGCCTAAAAAAACGTAGTGTTACTTTTTCAATCAATAGTAGTGATTGACACGGGATAGATTTTAGATAGCAGTGATTACTTTGAAATAGATAAGGTTAAGGTAAAGACCTTTGTAACCGACTACGGGCAAAGTCAATCATGCCTACTTAGAATAGTCTAACCTGACGAGACGATCCCCACCTTCTCACCTATTGATGATCCCCCCCGCCCTTCCCTTGCCGCTGCCTGTCACCTACACCACTGCCGGCCATGTTGCAACAGCCTCCTCACCAGACTCCAAAGCCGATGCGTCCCGCCTTCATCCCACTAACCGTGTTGCGCGGCATCCTAGGAGAAACATAGAGAATAGAGGAAGCGGGAAACAGACCTGTGGTCGGCGGCGTCAAAAAATCTACAGCTTTGATCAAGGCGATTGTAACGGTGGACTCTCCGGCGACCGCCTCCTCACCGAACTCCCAATCCGACACCTCCCGCCTTCATCCCACCGGCCGTGCTACGCAGTGTCCCGAGAGAAACACAGAGAACAGAGGAAGCGCGAAATAGAGCTGTGGTTGGTGGCGTCGAAAAAGTGTAGCTTCTTTCGCCGGGGATGGACTCACCGGCGACAGCCTCCTCTCTGGACTCTCAAGCCGACGCCTCCCACCAGCCGTGGTGCACCGCGCTGGTGGAGAAACAGAGGAAGCGAAACAAAGGTTCTGGCTGAACAGCCCTGCTACTTCGTCGTCGTCACTTCTTTCGCCAGCGCTGTACTCCTCCGACCACTTCTTTTGCCGGTGCTGTACTCCTCTGACCACCTGCTACTTCGTCGTCGTCGCGGTGTGCTGTGTGATGCGCAGGAAGAATCACTGGGCTACAGGGTGCCGCGGGCGTCGCTGGAGAGACGATGGCTTTAGTGGGGTCATTTTCCAGCCGTTGGATATAATCCAACGGCTGGAATCAAATTGCAGCACAACCATCTTGGCTGTATAACAACATTATATCCTATATATATATACAGACATACATACATACATATACACACACACACACATTGTAATAAACATAATAAGGCTAATATTCATAAGTAAACACAATGTTAATAATAACAAATAATCATATAAACATTCATCATATATGATAAACATATAAATAAAAATAAATAATTAAATAATTAAATATAACAATAAATAAAGAAAAATCATCATAACATCTAATCATGCTGAATCATGTGGATATGCATCTAAACTAATGTAAACCAGATCGACCCAAGCTAAACCAGACCAAACCGAAAGGGCTAAACCAACCCGGTCTGGGTTAACTAGAAAATGGGATGGATTGGCTGGGTTGATGGACACGGACATGGTCATGGGCGGGCGAACTCGGGCATGACTAGATGGATGCGGTCGCGGGTTGGCGATGCGGTTGCAGCTGGCGGACGCGGAAGTGGGTAGGTGGGTAAATGGGCCAACAAGGAGGCGGCAGTGTTGGTTACTGAAAAATGTCGAAAACAGCGCGGCTGGGGTCACTGCCTTTTAGGATCGACAACAGGGGCAAAGACGGAGTTGCTGGTGGTGTCGATCGGAGGAGTCTTGCCACAGGCTGGCCGGAAAACGGTCAGGAAAGCCGTAGATCGACTTCGGGCGCGGCGGTGGACAGTGTTAGTCCTAAACCGTAGATCTTGGCGAGGGAAAGCCATTGGGGTGGTTGGCTTCGTCGGAGGACACTCGTCAGCGCCAGAAAATGGACCAAATAGGTGGTAGCGGCAGCAAAAACTGACCATGAAAACATCGTCGCCGACTGCAACTGCTGCGGCGCTGGTGGCGATTGTGGATACGGATTGATAACCTGCTGCAAGGTGGTCACCGTTGTACCAATCTGGTGGCCGGGGGCGAGGAGGAGATTCACCGGTGGCGAGCTGAAGTGGCGGCGGCGTAATAGTGGAAAATTTCAAAATCGTGGAAACTCTAAAATAAACGGGTGAAGATAAAGCTAAGTGGATGGCTCATATCTTGTCACATGGCACGATCGGGACATCCAACAATTCGTGGCCTAATGAGGCCAACTATGAGTACATGCACTATACACATGGATAGAAAGCATGGATCGAGACCATTTAAAGTTCAAACTGAGTCGAGTCGTAAAATTAACTCTATAGGTAGGAATCGAGGCAAGAAAGTTAAATGGACTTCGAACCCTATACTAAATCAAGTTGGGCCCATAGGGGTACAATCAAATGATATAAAAATTCCTATCTAAATGCAAATGAAATACTCAAAAAATCCCAAATGGATACTAAACATTACAATGACTTAGAACTAGGCCTAAAATCTTGACTAATTCATAAAAATCATATGTATACCTTGTGATACACTGATAACTCATCTTCTATTCTATTATATCTTAAACTATCATATGCATGTCTAGCATAATCAACCTTCATAAGATGCTTATATAGCCATTTGGGCCTTATACTCATATTCTAAAAATTATTTTGGTTAGAGCTCACTCGAACCGACTTGATAATGACCCGAACTGGGCAAACTAAAATTTGGTAAATCCCTAACCCAAAAATGGGGTTTTATAATAATAATAATAATAATAATAATAATAATAATAATAATAATTGTGGCCATTGTGTCGGTGGTCAGGCATAATAGCTATTGTTTGATTAATTCCTCGATCAAGCATGCATATCGTACAAGTAATAAAGTGGTTAAGTAAAGATCAGTTTCATGAGAAAACGTAGTTTATAACTTATTTTCAATAATTAAACTAATTATATAATTAAAAAGTGAGAAAAATAAAAATAACAAAGACAAAATAGTAACAAACAATAAAGAATCTATTCTAACTAAAACTAGAAAAAATAATTATTTAATATACAAATTAAACGAATAAGTGAATCTATAACACCCCGATTTCGATTCACTTAAGAATCAAATAAGAAATGTTACAATCGAGTCGAGTCTTGTTTAAAGTTATCAGTCAGTACAACTTGATCGATAAAATATATTGAAACAACCTTCTTAGTGTTATAAAAATGGAAGACACCGTTAAACACATGTCAAAACAAATCAAACATAAATAAAAGTAAGAAAGTAAATACCTGCACTAAACTAAAGTGTGTGTAGCATTTATCTTTCCTCCCTCCAAAGTAGACCCAAGTTTGCAATGTTGCTATTCCGAAAAATAACTAATACAAACTAGCAAATGGATATTCCATTACTCACGAAAACTTATTAAACTTTAAAATTGTCTTACATTAGGCGGTAAGCATACATACTTAAACAAGTATCGGCTCGCATGCGCGGCTCATAATCATATTCATACATACAATGCTTACGCCCTCACATCTTCCATATCACCTGCCACGATACTTGAGTGGCAAAATGAATAGTTAACTTAGTGCCACAAATTTCAGAAATGCGGTGCATTATACAGTACCCTCATACACCGCACTACCTCTATGTTTGAAGGAGTACTAGTGCAGTCCATATATATCTCTGTAATACTCATTCTCTTATTCATGAAATCCCTAAAAACACACGCACTTATATGATAGGCTTAGGGAAGAGGCCTGTAACATATATTTCCAGAGCTTCAGTCCGAAAACTAATAAGGGATTTCATTCTTGTAGTTTTATTAAACATGCATATAAAACACACCTAAATGGCCAGACATCAGAGGGATGCAATAAAACGCCGCCGATGCCGTCCTACGTATAAAACATGATTAAATTTGACACGCAAGGAGTCAAGGAGAGAAGGAGAGTCCTACGGCCCTATTGTCTAAGCTCAAAGTGTATCTGCACATCTACGGCGAGCTCAGACATCAAAACCTACATCAGAACCCACTTCTACGTAAAATACTAATATCTATATATGATGCATGCTCGCGGTGTGTACTCATATCATTAGTACATCATAATACAGAAAGCAGTCCTAAGAAACCTATAACTGAATATTTGGCACGCAAATTAAGACATAAATAAATAAATAATTAATTAAGATAATACAATAATAGATAATTAGATAAATAATAAATACATAAATATGAACAAAAATAATACTCTATCATAAAATAATAATGTAATTACACTATATAAATATATGGATAAACACCAGTAGATAAATATATAATAATTTAGTAAATAAATAAATAAATAAACAAATAGTTAATACTCATTAATCATGAATATTAATAATATCATAGTGATAAAATAGAAGAATATAAAATTAAATACAAATAAATAACAACACACACACAGACACAATTTCGTAATAAGACTAATATTCATAAGTAAATATAATATTAATAATACCAAATAATCATCTAAAATATTTATCATATATAATATACATATAAATAAAAATAAATAAATAACAATGAATAAATAAATAAATAGAACAACAAATAACGAAAATTAAACTTAACATCCAATCATGCTAAATTATGTGAATATGCATCACAACTAAAATGGAGGTTCTCAACTTATTGGAAGCTGTGAAAGAATGTACGAAAACGGGCTGAACTGGGCTGAACAAAACTGAAGCAAACCAAATCGAACTGAACCAACTCGGTCTTGGTTAACTGGAAAATGGGCCGGATTAACTAGGTGGACATGATGGACATGACTCAAGCACAAGCAGGCGACTTGGGCAAGGACAACAGATGCAATCGTAGGCATGCAGACGCGAACACTAATTGGCCGAAAATCAGCCAAAAATGGGTGGCATCGCCGACATGTGCATCGACCTCGCCGGCGCTGATAGTGCCCACGACGGAAGTCAATGTGTAACACCCCAAATCCGGTTCACGCTCGTGAACCGAACCGGCATGTTACAGGCCCCGGTTAGGTCGGCTAACCCGAACCTAACTCATGTGGATCCAATCTCGGCGTCTTAAGATGAAGATACGACTCCATCATGCAATGAATGAATACACAAAATCCTAACATGGTACTACATGAATGACAAGCAATTCAAAATACACACCAATACCATTACGATCAAACTCAATAAATATTCTAAAATAAAACGGACAAAATTTCCCCTAAAAGTGCAATTAGGGTCCACCCTGTCAAAACAATACATACCAATATATATGCATATATCAACAATTTTAATCACACATAATCTAATATACTGTATGTTCATTATAGAACTTGGTCGACACTTCTGCTGTGCACTCTGATCACATCACACCTCTTGTTATCATGTCTTAGCTTTTCATTCACATCATATCATGCTCAATCATTTAATCATAGCATCTGTATAAAATAACATCATAACAAAATATTAAACATTCAATCACCCAATGTGTGTGTGCAGAAGACCTTATTGCCCCTCCGTCCTGGCCGGCTCATCCATCTCGTGCTTATCACCTACATATATATAAGAAAAACGTCAGTAACAAGCGTTACTGGTCCGGAAAATAAAATAACTATAACAAACTGACTATGAGAGCAAACTCTCATCTGAAAGAAATCATCATACTCCACGTGAACACTCTGAAGGGCACTACTGAGGAGCCACTGGGCTGCAGACCCGGTAGCATCCCGAACTTACTGCTGCTGGTACTGTGCTACTCTCAGCACTTCTTTTTCAGTACTTCTCGTGAAACTTTATCCTAAGCCCTCTCCTTACCTCCATATTTCTCCTGGCCTTGAGCACGAAGGCCGAGTACTCTCAGGCAGTCGCCTTTAGTACCCTTTGAACCACAAGTCCGGACATGCGCTGTACTAAACAGTACCCGTAAACCTCCACGTTCTCCGGGTGTGAGGAACTCAAACGCGGAGTTGTCAGGATCCCTCGGGAATGGAACAGTCCGCTGGCACTAATCCAGAGCCCGCTTTGACTGTCACGGCATCCTCTGCATGGTACGTGCAGTCGGTTTCTCCATCTCTCGTCTCACTGAAAACTCGATAAAACTATATATATAGGCCTGGGAAGGGATTCATATAATAGGCCCGAAGGCAACTTGTGGTGGATCTTGTTTTCGAAATCATCCTCGAGGGATCTCATCCTCGAGGGGTTATTAATCCGGAAAATATTCGATTAAATGGCCCGAGTTAAGTGGGATCCAATAAAACGCCACTTAACCCGCCCTGCAAATAATAACATAAACATACAATGGAAGAGCGTAAAACAAGACGAGTCCTAAACGGACCTGGTGGAAGCTCCAAGCGTGTCATCGCGCCTAGGCGGCGAGCTCCTACTTCGTACCTACACATCAAAACTAGATACTAACGCCCGCTAACTAAATGATGCATCAAACTCAACAAACATCACCCAATACGAATAACATCCATCAACAATCAAGTAATCATAATGTAAAAATAATTCTACGTCATCCTATTCATACCAATTTTATACTGTTTTTCTAAGTTACGTCATACTCGATTAACATGCTCATATTTACTTATCTCACTAGACTACTTATCCTCCATTCACTATCAATCACATCATGTAACTTCATTCATACTCTGACATTCATCATGATAATTAATCAACCCTAGCATGCTATGCTAACAATTATCATCAATTTTAAATAAATCAATCGGAGGTAATTATACCTCACGTCGTCGGCAATCGGCGACGGCTAGGGTTCCGTCGCGCGTCTCGGAGCTCAAATTTGGCGCTCATCGGCGTCCGAAGCTCGATCGGGCTCCACTGGGTGAGCCCCGCGGAAGATCCGGTGAATTCCGGCGAATTCCAGAAATTCCGATTTTTCGGCGGTTTTCCGGCAGCTACTGGCGGTTTTCCGGCGACTTCCGGTGGTTTTCCGGCAACCATCGCCTACGGCGCCTACTAGTCGGAAAGGGGTCGTGTTGGGTACCCTCGGAACCGGCTCGGCGAGCCCGACTCATCTATGGCCTCAACATGGTCGACGGAGTTGGCGGCTCGCCGGAAAATGGTCAAAACAGTGGTGGCGGCGGTGGGTGACTCGATCCGGCCGGGATGGGCGGCGCTGGCCTCCGTTCCGGTCGGGGACGGTCGTGGGTTGGTCGAAGACGTCGAGGTGACCACTCGATCACGGCGGCGACGGTCGCCGGCGGCGAAATCGGCAACGCGAAGCACAACGCGGGCGCGGCGATTGGCGAGGCGTTCCGGCGTCGCGGCGGCCACGATGGTGGCCGGACCTGGTCGGGGCGGCAGGGCGACGTCGTCGCCGAGCTGGGCGGCGTCGGTCGACGGCCGGGCGGCGCCGACAGCGGCGGCGGTGGCGCGCGAACAGGGGCGGCGCGGGCGAGGGTTTGGGCGCGGGGGAAGAAAAAGTCGGGGTGAACATGGGTGGCAAACTCGTAAATAATACTTGACTCGTCTCCGGCTCGAGTCAAGTATCATAACTAACTCGTATTAAATCCTAAAAAATTCATAAAAATCGGGAAAAATCCCGTAAAATCAAACAACACCAAAAAAATTATAATGATATGCTCTAGAACTATCAACCCACCCAAACTGCCCGCGACGCGTCCTAACGCGGTAAACGGCCTAAAACTAATTCTACGATCCACTATATATAAAAATAAAAAAATCACTGGCATACTCTCATATATTCTGATAACTCATTCTGTTCTGCTGTATTCATGACGTTATCATCATATACTTGGGTACGCATGACCCTCATAGCTCATACACGCGACTGGCATCGGCTCGGTACACGTGTCCTGAAACTGACTCAACTCGAAAAATAACGGTCGACCCGACCGGTTCTGAATATAAAACCCTGACTCGAATCGTGGGTTTTACACAATGTCAGTCTCAAATGGAAGTTCTCATAAAGGTGAAGATTTTGGGGTAGTCAGCTTCACCAGAGGATAGTCGCTTGCACTGGAAAATGGCCTGAAAGGGTGGTGGCAGCGGCAAAAACTGACAGCAAAAACGTCATCTCCAGCAGCGATTGTGGCTGTGAAGGTGCCGATCGTGGGTACGGACTGACAGCTGGCCGTGAGGTGGTCACTGTCGTACTGATTAGGTGGCAGGGGTGAGGCGGAGACTCACCTGCAGCCTGTCGAAGTGGTGGCAGTCACTAGAAATCAAATGGGCCCAAACGGGCACAAACCAATGATCCAAAATCCCTCAGATGTATGTAAATGGGATACCCTAAAAATCCCAAACAGATACTAAACGCTGCAACGACCTAGATATATGTCTAAAATCTTGGCTAACTCATAAAATCATTTATATACCTCACATATACACTGATAACTAATGCTCTATTGTATCATAACTGAAACAATCATATGAATGTCAGGTATACTCAGCCTCCATAACATGCTCATCTGGCCATCTGGGCTTCATACTCATTTTCTTAAAATTGTTCTTACTCGAGATCGCTCGAATTGACTAGAGACTGCCTGAACTGGACAAAACTAAAATCTTGGCCGAAACTAGGGTTTTACAACCTCTCCTCCTTATAAAAATTCTTGTCCTCAGAATTTCTTACATCAAATGTAATGAGAGGACTCAATTGAAGATGTCATCTTGTTGGCAATACTAGTAGCTCTCCCTCAAAAGCTAGATGCACATGGCTCAAACGGACGAACATGACGCTAGATCCCTGAACATTGACGAAGCTTCCTAGCACCTTAATAATCTTACTAGATAGACTACACGTGATCGAATCATCTGGTGAAACATGCAATATATGTTGGAACTATCTGACTAGACTAACCATACATGTTTGAATCATATGGCTAGACTAACAATACATGCTAGAATCATCTGACTGAACTAGTTCCTAGGGTCACTGTAAACTATGGGGAAAAATCTAAGCTCACCTCTAAGGGTCTACTAGGTAGTGGAGCAAGTACTCTAGAGTGCTGTAGGGTACTAGTCTGAACTACATTAGGAAAAACTATATCGGTGCAAGGTATGCGGCCTAACATCTACCCATGTCTCCCCGATCCTCATCAATGTAATTGGTCAACTACGTGTACCCTCAGGGCACTCTGCTCTAGATTGTATGGCTATACTAAGGTGCCTCACGAGTCCTGCTAGCATACGGTGGCATCTAGTACCAAATAAAGGTATATGCTAATGAACTACATGGCTCATTGTCGCCAGTCTAAGTCAAACACTCAGGTGTCCCTATAAGAGGAACTAGACTGCTCACTAGGTCTTAGCCAACTCAGTTCCGAGTCAAATATCTCACTCTGTTCCATAATGGAACAAGGACAGCTACTATGACTCTATTGTGTGTTATGGCTCTCGTAACTATCTATAATACCGCTAACTACTGCTGAAGAGGCTTTCTGTAATGGAATGAAGGCGAGAACACTTGTACATGTACAATGTGTCTCAAGGAGTATGAAATCATACTCTACATGGAACTATGAAGTCTGTATCTGCTCTTTGGTAGGTGTGGTGGTCAATGTCTACTCATCTCAACCATATGGTAAACTGATGGTAGGACTGATATACTTGGAAGGGTGAGTGTGAAAATACTCTGGTCGAGGCTCAGCTGTGTCTGACATCTCTGTTCACATGAAAAGAGACTAAATCTTTCTTGAAAACTGGTTACACTGCTCTAAGACCCTAACTATGAAGTGTCTCATCCTCACATAATCTGACATAAGGTATACTGGAAGAGTGCACTAAGCTAAAAAAAATGGTACTAGGTATGTATATCACTGTATCTGTGATGATGTGAGGATCTCAGTCTGGGTTACAAAGGGGTGATGAAACTCTGTACAGGATACTAGGTGGCTCAAAAATATGGGTAGGCCCACGGACAAGTCTCTAAGATCCTCATAATTAGACTCCACCATAGGTGGTCAGCCTATAGAACAACCAATCAATGATGAGTCTAAGAGACGGCTCCTAAGTGGCTCTAGTTCAATCAACTAATAGTAGGCATGTGTTTCTTGATACCGTACTAGTCATGCACTTCCAAATGGATGGGGTTCAAACGACCCAAAGAACCACTATCTCTCCTCGACTCTACGGGGACTCGTATTGAAGTTTGATAGTGTCTCATACGTTCTTCAGTGATGTGTGACCTACCGTCCCATACCCATTTGTAGCACTAATCTTGACTCACATGACTACTACCGTTGTGGTAGACTCTCGAGCAAAGCTATCAATTAAGTTGAGTATACATTGATGACCCTCTATCTGGTCAACATGATCCGGCCTGACTAAAGTCCCTGTTTGCGTCGGTCTTAAGCTTGGGTGAAGTTGTCTCCTCCAGATTGGTCTGTCATTGGCTACTTGCACTGTAAGTCCTAAATAGTACCATGAAGGCATCTCCTATACTTGGGGCAAATGCTAAATCTTATGTCTTAAGGTAAGGACCTAATCATGTTGGTAAAGCACAAGGAAAACATTGTCTCCCTAATGGACGCTCCCTAACTAAACCCATCATCTTTGCCAAAATTCTAATATGAGTCAAACATCTCTCTAAACTTAGTTAAAACTGTGTATCTGATCATTTGCTAACCATATGATTTTTGTAACCCTTGCTGAAGGTCACACTTATGTTGTCACACTGACTGAACAATCTGACCACTGTGGTCATCCCATATGGATATCATACTATCATGTTCTCTGTTCGAATAATTTCAATGACGTGCAAGTATACACGGTTAAAATAAGTAATATAATGATAAAATCGAATATCGTCCCACAGAGAGATGAATTTCCTTAAATTAATTAAAAAAATTAAATTAAAAACAAAACAGAAACAATCGCCTTCAAGAAATCTAAGTAATAACTTTAAATTAAAGAAAAAGTTATAATAATAAAATTCGTACTAGAGTCAAATTTCCCTTAACATGAGCTTAATCTTCATCACTTCTTACTCTTATCTTCTATTCCATCTGATTGTCGATCTAGGTGACATGGTGGCTCCCGCTCCTTCATGCTTCTATTATTTTGCCTCAATTTCTACCTCACAGTGATAATTGATTAATCAATAAAATAATGCATTAAGATTTGCCTTACAATCGTATACGGTGTTGTGTATCTCCCGACTACAACGACAAACAAGTCAAAAGACTCGTCGTATGATGAATTATCAATGACTAATCTAATTAATTTCTCCCGAAATCTAATTAAACCTCATGATCTAAGAAAAAGGTGATCAATCTATTCTTAGCATGTAGAACATGATAATTCAAACAATCCAATTGAATAAAAGAGTAAGAGCTTGAAATGAATTTAATTAAATCATGTTAAGTTCCATTTTTCGCTAGAACAAAATACACGATTACTCCATAATAAAAATAGAAAACATTATAAAGAAGAAACTACTTTTCATTATGAAAAGAAAAGAGTTACAATAACTAAAATTACTTTTAAGCCAAAAGTTGAGATATCTCAAACAACAAATGACCACCCCTTTACATAGAAGATGAGATGGCCACACGGTACATGAATTGAAGGAGGTTTCTTTACAAATCAATATATTCAAATTGATTATGATGTCCATTCAAATTTTCAAGTCCTCGACATACTCAAATGCAAACCAAAGCAATGTACATCCATCCTCATTGAGCTTTGTGAACTCCTTGTAGTAAACATTGGGTGACCATGACTTTTCAATTCCAAAGCATAATTTGTTTCATCCTTTTCTGCATTAGAACTCAAAAATTAAGCATATCTCATAAAATATTAATTAACCAAAATAAAACAAGAAATATCCCCTAATTAATAATGTTTATACTCGGGAAGTACAAAATCATATTAAAAACATGGGTAAATATTGTATAATTTAAACAGCTTACACACTCTAATTTTGTCCATGCACATCCATTTGATGACTATCACTAACACTCCCTGATGATACCTACAAGGCGGTCACTAACACTATCTTGCAATATGCATCTGACCCATGAATGTCAGGTCAAGGCGATGGTATACAAGATGGCTTGTGAAGTCAATCATGTGCCATCACATCCAAATAATTATAGGTCGCCTAACTTTCCTCTGCCTGGATGATGTTATCGTCACTATATCTTGTCCTCAGTCTCTGACCCAACTCTGCTCTCAATGCTATGACATATGGTCTTTGTGCAAAGCTAAGAACATCCTCAAGTAGTTGGCCTCATGTAGGGTGAGGTAAGTACTTGGCTTTACTTCCATAATCATTGCTTCACTCGGTCGGTTGTAGTAGTGTGCATTAGGTCGGTTGTAATGCTTCACGGTCAGTGTTTGGGCAACTCCAACGGTGGTTGTGCATCATAGACGGCAGTTATGCTACTCGGACGGTGGTTGTGTTACTCGAATGGTGGTTGTGCTACTCGAACGGTGGTTGTGCTTTTACCTGAACGGTGGTTGTGCTACTCGGACGACGGTTATGCTATTTAGGTGCTGAAGCCTAGTCTTGATCATGGATGTTGTGAAGCCTGATCTTAATCATGTATGTCGTGATCCCATTACTGTCTTTGGGATGTTTATCTCCATGTGTCTATCTCCCTAGAGGTAGCTGCTATTAACTCGGCTTAGGTTATACAACCATGTGTCTCTGATGCGAAGGGGGTCTGGATCATAGTGGTGACACGTACAATGGAAAGATAATGTTCAGCCCACACCGGTCTCCTGGTGCTCTAAATACTCTTGGTCACTCTTCATCTCAACAACAATTTACTGAGCATGTGGGCACTCTTACATCATCCAAATCTTTGGCATGATAAAAGGAAAGGACAAGTCTCTAAACATATCATGACATGCCCGTGAGATCCATGCTGGTATTTGCTAAAATCATGATCTCATATCTATCTCATAATTGTATTAACCGTTAGCATTGAAACATCCACTGCTCAAGTCTGACTGAGCACAAAATCTAAAATCGAACAAACTAAAGGAAATACATGTTGCCATGGTTTAAGACAACTCCACACACTTAGCTCAAAATAAATGTCTTTCATCTCAATTGACCAAGAAATGGCTCCAATACACCCTTGTAACACCCCGATTTCGATTCACTTAAGAACCAAATCAGAAATATTACGATCGAGTCGAGTCATGTTTAAAGTTATCAGTCAGTACGACTCGAAATAATAAAATAGATCAAAACAACATTCTTGCTGTCATGAGAATGGAATACACCGTTAAATACATGTCAAAACACATCAAACATAAATAAAAGTAAGAAAGTAAATAATTGCGTTGAGCTCCAGTGTGTGGAAGATACCGTTAAATAACACGTAAAAACACATCAACCTTCTTGGTGTCCTCCTACCAAAGTCGACTCAAGAATGCAATACCTACATATATTATATGAAAAACGTTAGCAACGAATGTTACTGATCAGAAAAATAACTAATACAAACTAGCAAATGGGTATTCCATTACCAACCAAAACTTACGAAACTTCAAGATTGCTTCACACTGGGCAGTAAGCAAGCATATTTAAGCAAGTGTCGGCTCGCATGCTCGGCTCATAATCATATTTATACATACAATGCTTACGCCCTCACATCTTCCATATCACCTGCCACGGTACTTGAGTGGCAAAATAAACAGTTAAGTTAGTGCCACAAATTTTGGAAATGTGGTGCATTACTCAATACCCTCATACACTGTACTACCTTAGGGTTTGAAAGAGTACTAGTGTGGTCCATACATATCTCTGTACCACTGATTCTCTTATTTATGAAATCCATAAAAATGCTCGTACTTATATAATAGGCTTAGGGAAGAGGCTTGTATCATACATTTCTAAAGCTTCAGTTTGAAAACCAACAAGGGATTTCATCCTTGTAGTTTATTAAACATGCGTAGAAAATCCAACTAAATGGACCGACATCAGAGGGATGCAATAAAGTGCTGCTGATGCCGTCCTATGTATAAAACACGATTAAACTCGACATGCAAGGAGTCAAGCAGAGAGGGACAGTCCTACGAATCTGTGGTCCAAGCTCCAAACGTATCTGCACATCCACGACAAGCTCAGACTCCGAAACCTACATCGGAACGCACTACTAAGTTAAATACTATCTCTATATGATGCCTGCTCGTGGTGTGTGCTTATATAATAAATAGATCATAATATAGAAAACAATGTTAAAAAACCTATAACTAAATATTTGGCATGCAAATCAAGACATAGTAATACTAAATAATAAATAAATAATTAATTAAGAAAATACACTAATAGATAATTAGATAAATATTAAATACTTAAACATGAACATAAATAATAATATAATTACACTATATAAATATACGGGTAAACACAAATAAATAAATATATAATAATTCAGTAAATAAATAAATAAACAAACAAATATGGATGTTCTCAAATAAATATATAATAATTCATGTGAATATGCATCACAAATAATATGGATGTTCTCGAATTACCGAAAACGGTGAAGGAATAGATGAAAACGGGCTGAACTAAGCTGAACCAAGCTCAACCAGGCCAAACCGAACTGAACCAACTCGGTTTGGTTTAACTAGAAAATGGACCGGGTTATTTGGTGGATATGATGGACATGACTGGGCAGGGGTAGGTGACTCGGGCAATGTAAAGACTGTGAAAAAAAAAGAAAAGGACGCGAACGCGGTTCGGGAGACCGAACGTGTTATATCCAATACCCGGTTAATTATTATATTTTATTATTTACCCGGTTACCCGGTTAAATGAAATACGGGTGTTTTCACATACCCTAGCCGTCATTTCATTTTATTTTATGAAGGACGTCCTCCACCCTAGCCTTCATTCGCATTTTCTTCTCCTCTTCCTTACCGGCGTGTCTTCTTCCTTGCTTAGGTATTCTTCCTATCTCCCTCTTCTTAATTTTCTTGCATGCATATTTTAATTTGATAATAAGCTTTATAATCGTGAGGATTAAAGTTTAAAATCAACAAGAAAGAAACTAAAATTTGCCGACGAGTTCCCTGTTTCGGCGAGATGGGCAAGCACGGGCAAGCCTCGCCGGGAATCAGTGGCGACGGCCGTTCTGACGTCGGGAGATGATCCTACTCTCTTCGTCGATCAGTGTAGGGTCGATCTCACGTGTGTGGATGCCGGCCGGGGGTGGTAAATGGCCAAAACAGAGGACGGCGGCAAAAACAGAGGCGCGGCGGTGGGTGAAGAAGTCCGGCCGTCCTGGGTGGCGACGGGTTGCAATCTGGCCCGGGAAGGTCGATAGGAGGTCGAGGGTGTCGAGGCGACTACCCAATTGAGGCGGCGATGCTCGCCGGCGGTGGAATCGGCGACGCGAGCGCGCCGCTAGGCAGGCGATGCAGGCGTTGCCGCGGCTGGAAGGCGGCCGGAGTTGGCCGGGGTGACACTGAAACGGCACGGCGGAGCTGGACGGCGACGATGGACGGCTGCCAGAGGTGGTCGGCGGCGGCGGTGGCTGGAGGGCGCCTGGAGTCGGGAACAGAGCATGTCGGAGAAGAAGAAAGGAAAAAATTACCTTGGGTGGCAAACTTGTAAATAATGCTTGACTCGACACAGCTCGAGTTAAATAATAATACCAACTCGTAAATAACACCTGACTCGATACCGACTCGAGTTAAAAATAGTATGAACACATACTAAATCTTTAAAATAATTATTTTAATGGGTTATGGATTAAAGTTACTAAACTAATTAATTATTGTACGAAATCGCCACGAGTAATAAAAATACGGTAATGATAAACAGGTCAATAATTAATCGGCATAACAAGCGATTAAATTAAATCGGACGGTTGTAAGTAATTAATAAAATAAAGATTTTACCTTTACCATATTAAATTTAATATTAGGTAAATAAAGTGATTATTTTAATAATGAGTCAGTAATGTAGAAAATAGGTTATTAAACTATAGTCGGGTAGAAATCACTCGCGTCGAACCTAAATAGCATAATGAAAATAAATAAAGTTCGAAACTTTATAGAGTCGAATAAATTAAAATAATTGTATTAATAATATTTATGAATTAAAATAATACAAATTATTTTAAATAATTTGATTGAATAACTTAATTAATTAAATTGCTGTAAATAATAGTAGCGATTAAAAATTATAACCGTCAACTAAATCATCAAGATCAGGGTTAAGTAATTATCACCGCAAAGGAAAATTAAATACTTGTTTATTAGTAATAATTATTTTATCAACTGTTAAGTATTAATTATGATTTAGATAATTAATTTAAAATGTAAAGTAGGACTTAAATGATTATATCACATGAATAATTAATTATCTCACTAGATTTGTTGAGAATTTAATATTTAATATTTTTGAATTGTTACATGATATGTTGTCAAAATTTTAATAATGATATATATATATATATATTAGACATTTAGTTGCATGCATTTCTACTCGAATAAAATTATACTTATGTATAATTTTATATTCTCGTTTAGATTAGGATCATTGGTCGCAGCTGCGAGTTCTAAATATCCAGGTCCGTATAATCATTTGAAATGTTGTACTTTCCTTGTTGGCAGCCCTGGTCGTCCTGAGCCTAGATTCGACCACCATGCGCTGTAATGCAATCGGGGTCAAGGAATTGACTCAGCCTGACACGGGGACACACCTTTAAAATTACTATGTGTGTCCGTATAATTATTTGAAATGTTATATTGTCCGTATAATCATTTGAAATGTTATACTTTCCCTTGTGGGCAGCCCTGGTCGGCCTGGGCCTAGATTCGACCAACATGCGCTGTAACGCAATCGGGGTCAAGGAATTGACCTAGTCCGACACAGGGCCACACCTTTAAAATTACTATGTGTGTCCGCATAATTATTTGAAATGTTATATCGTCCCTATAATTATTTAGAATGTTTTATTGTCCGTATAATTATTTGAAATGTTATATTTTCCCAAACTGGTATAACTATATGAAATGTTGTATTTTCCCAAATTGGTAGCCTTTGTCGGCACTAATCTCAGAATGAGCTGGGAGACGATTTTTAGTCTCAGAATGAACTGGGAGACCATGACTAATGTCAAAATGAATTGGGAGACCACCTAATCTCAGAATGAGCTAGGAGACGATTTCTAATCTCAGAATGAGCTGGGAGACAATTTCTAATCTCAAAATGAGCTGGGAGACCATGAGTAATCTCAAAATGAATTGGGAGACCTCCGAATCTCAGAATGAGCTGGGAGACAATTTCTAATCTCAGAATGAACTGGTAGACCATGACTAATCTCAAAATGAATTGGGAGACCACCTAATCTTAGAATGAGCTGGGAGACAATTTTTAATCTCAGAATGAACTGGGAGACCATGACTAATCTCAAAATGAATTGGGAGACCACCTAATCTCAGAATGAGCTGGGAGACAATTTCTAATCTTAGAATGAACTGGGAGACCATGACTAATCTCAAAATGAATTGGGAGACCACCTAATCTCAGAATGAGCTGGGAGACGATTTCTAATCTCAGAATGAACTGGGAGACCATGACTAATCTCAAAATGAATTGGGAGACCACCTAATCTCAGAATGAGCTGGGAGACATTTGCTAATCTCTGAATGAGCTGGGAGACGACTTTTACTAATCTCAGAATGACCTGAGAGACAAATTACTAATCTCAGAATGACTTGAGAGATAATTACTGAAAAGACTTGTGTAAACTAATAATAATAAAAACGGGTGAAATGATAATAGGGATTATATTGACTTGTTTCATTTAATTATGCGGCTTAGTGGTTTTATCACTAACGCGGAATTGCCTCCGCAGGTGAGCAGCTTTGGACTGAAGAATAGAAGTGTGGTTGGTGGTTCTTTTACCAACCTAGGTATGGTGAATCGATAATAAAAGTTGGACTTCCTTATTATTCTCTTGTGTTATAAATGTGGCTATGGGAAACGGTCCGAGACTGTGGGATAGTTATTTTATATTTTAGAGAACATGATTTATTGTTATGATTTATATTATATGTTGCAAGACTTATTTTCTGTATTTCAATTCATGTTCTGGAATGTTACATTTACATTACCTATATTTTTAAGTAACACCCAATCCGATTCGGGCGGGTTGTTACAGACAAGGACACCGGACGTGATCGCGGGACTGCAGACGTGAACATTGGCTGGTCGAAAATCGGCGAAAAGTGGGGGCATCATGGCCGTGTGTGTCGACCTCGCCAGCGCTGATCGCGGCCATGGTGGAAGTCAATGTTAGTCTCAAATGGAATATCTCGTCAAGGTGAAGCTTTTGGGTTAGTCGGGTTCACTAGAGGACAGTCGTTGGGCTGAAAAATGGCCTAAAAAAGTGACGGCAGGGGCAAAAACCGACAACAAAAACATCGTCTCTAGCTGCAATTGCGACGGTGAAGGTGCTGATCGTTGGTACAGACTGACAGCCGGCCGCGAGGTCGTAACGGTCATACCGATTAGGTGGCCCGGGGCGAGGCGGAGACTCACCTGCGGCTAGTCGAAGTGGTGGCCGCATCGAGGTGAATATCATGTAAAATCGTGGGGAAGTCACTTGAGATCAGAGGGTGAAGATAAAGTTGAATGCAGATTTGTTACTTCTACCAAATTACAATATGATTAGAATTGATATTCGAGGAAACGAAGATAATTGCAATGGGCTGTTGCTACATATTATATTCCCCATTCCACATGTCTATGCAAACAAGACAAGAATTATTCATTACAATGACTCTCCTTCGTGGATATCTATGAGTGTAGTACAAGTCTCCTAAAAGAATACAAACTATTGCATCCAAAGACATAATCAATTTTCCTATGTCCAGTGTTAGATCGAACCTCTTTATCATACAAAACTTAACTATTCTTTTGAAGCATTAAGAATCGAAATGAAATAATTAATTCACAATCAATTACAAAGAGATAGCGGACAACAAAGCTACATCATATACTAGGATCCATTGTTTATCCCAGATAAATAAAAATTACCCCATGAAAGGTTTACAAAATATCACTAAATATAGTACAAGAAGAAAACGACACAAGGAGAGAAGAAGAAGAAAGAAAAAAGTCCAAATTTAGATCATTGAGGCCCCAATGGTATTCTTCCTCTCTAATTGCGCTTGATTCCTTGTAGCTTGACTTCACATATTTTCTACACAAACTCTTAGAACTTTTCCATCCTATAGATCAGAATGTTGAAACACTTAAGATTCTAAGGTCTGGAAGAAGATAAAATTTTCTAAAGAAGGGATCTCCCCCATAAGTGAGTGAAGATGTATATTTATAGCAAGTCTATGGTAGGTGACCTCTTGTCAATTTCTTAGCAACTTCTTGGCATATTTTATGAAGCTTCCATGCATCTTCATTTTCAACTAATGCACATTAGATGTTTTACTTTTAATAAATTATATTATGTGAGAGTGTTCCTTTCTTATTCATCCAAAGTGCCCGCCAACAGCTCATAGTTGTGGGATTAGGTTGATTAAGTTGAGTTGTCCACATTTCAAGGGCATGCGAAAAATTATAGAGTTGCAATCAAATAGTTTTAGTGTGTGAAGTCTTGTCCTCTACTTGCATGTGTGTATGGGCAAATTTTGTGTTGCAAAAAAATATCATAATTATTGCAGAATAGATAAGAATATTCAGGATTTGGATGCTTCTTTATCCATTTATTATGTAACCCTTATTTATCATCAAAATCGGATATAAGTGGAGCAAGGGCCTCAAAAATATAATAACATGAACACGAATAATACCTTTACATAAGAGTTATCAAGACCCCGAACTTGAATATTTGCTAGTCCGTTGCAGAAACACTTGCTTTATCCATTTATTCAAAAATTCTTATTTATCATCAAAATCAGATATAAGTGGAGCAAGGGCTTCAAAAATAATTAATTGAACAAAAATAATAACTATACTTACGAGTTATCATGTAACGACCCGCCATTTTTCACAATATTGTGGGCCTAGCTGGCTAGGCGTTACTCGAAATTATACCAAACCAACCCTGTAACGACCAGCCCTAACCGGTCCGGGCGTTACTTATATGTTACATGATTTCTATTAAAACCATAAGTATGACTCATTCAAAGTAAATTATGGTTAGTCAAGACATAATAATAATAGTCCCACAGTCTTGGATCGTTTCCCAAAGCCACATGTATAACACAAGAAAATAAAAGGAAGTCCAATTTATTATCCATTCTCCTACCCTGAGTTCGTAAAAGAACCACCAACCATACTTTCATTCTTCCTTAAGTGAGCTGAAATCAAACAATCTTGATTAGCCTACATACCCATGTCGGGATCAAGCTCAATGTAGTTCTATAGGCTCTCAGGTCATTCTGAGATTAAAAGTTTGTCTCCCAGTTCATTCTGAGATTAGGTAGTCTCCCAGGTCATTCTGAGATTAGTCATTATTGGCTGTCAGGTCCATTCTGACATGTCCATTATTGGCTGTCAGGTCCATTCTGACATATCCATTTTTGGCTGTCAGGTCCATTCTGACATGTCCATTATTGGCTGTCAGGTCCATTCTGACATGTCCATTATTGGCTGTCAGGTCCATTCTGACATGTCCATTATTGGCTGTCAGGTCCATTCTGACATATCCATTATTGGCTGTCAGGTCCATTCTGACATGTCCATTATTGGCTGTCAGGTCCATTCTGACATGTCCATTATTGGCTGTCAGGTCCATTCTGACATGTCCATTATTGGCTGTCAGGTCCATTCTGACATGTCCATTAACAAAACAACTAAGCAATTCAAAGAATCCCAACAATTCTTGCCAATCGAAGGATGAAGCAAAGCAGCACACCCACAACAAAACAAACACCCGACCCCAAAGACTCGCAGCAGTTCATACCAAGCAGTCGACAAGAACCCCATGCATAAGACGCTAGGGATCTAGCAACTTAGCAGGGCGTCTCCAACAAACCTTGCATGCAAGAATCCTAATGGAAACAAATAAGATGAGGGACGAAATACTCACGCAGAAATGGGGAGGTCGCCTGGGACGGAGAGGAGGCAAGAAGAATTTGACGGCTAGGAAAAGTTTTTCCCCCCCTCAACGATCCCCTCCTCCTGCATATATATACACTTCAACCATTCCCTCCATTAAATTCTCATACCCCATCATCCATAGGTATTTCCTAGGTTCAACGAGCCCCTTCATTAAATTCTCACACCCCATCATCCATTCATGAATAGGTATTTTCTAGGTGACCTTAAGTCGAACCATGACCGGTCGACTTGATAACCAACCATATTGGTTCATCGATATTTATTTCATAATATTTAGGTTCGAGTCTTGTAATAAAAATCATGGTTTTTACAATCTCCCCAACTTAGAGATATTTCGTCCCCGAAATATTATAACAGCAAGATGATAAGCATGATTAATTATATCTTCGGGATCTCAGGCTGCTCCTGTTGTTGCTTCGGAGGCTGACGACAGTCTTTTATCATGTGTCCCGTCCTGCCGCAATTGTAGCACCGACGGGGCTCGTTGCATTGCCCGGAATGCATCTTGGTGCAATTTTTACATCGTCTATACAGAATCTCCTCAAACTTCCTTTTGAGGTTTCCATCTACGTTCCCTTGGTAGTTCTGCTGCTGTTGTTCTGCGGACCCATTTGAGCTACCCCCATGGTTGGCATGCTTGTGTTGCGTGGTAGTCTTCCCCTGTTTCTGTGAACGATCATGCTCAAATACCAACTCATGAGTCATGGTTCATTTATACATTCTGTTTCAGTTTTGACTTAGGTTTATTAGCGAAGAACTTTGTTAATTAATAACATAACACAGTGGAAAAAGATAATTACTGGACTTTTCAACAAGGTACTTGAGTCATAAAATGTGAGCTTGTGGGAAACCGTGCTCTGATACCACCTGTAACGACCCGCCATTTTTCACAATATTGTGGGCCTAGCTGAGCTAGGCGTTACTCGAAATTATACCAAACCAACCCTGTAACGACCAGCCCTAACCGGTCCGGGCGTTACTTATATGTTACATGATTTCTATTAAAACCATAAGTATGACTCATTCAAAGTAAATTATGGTTAGTCAAGACATAATAATAATAGTTCCACAGTCTTGGATCGTTTCCCAAAGCCACATGTATAACACAAGAAAATAAAAGGAAGTCCAATTTATTATCCATTCTCCTACCCTGAGTTCGTAAAAGAACCACCAACCATACTTTCATTCTTCCTTAAGTGAGCTGAAATCAAACAATCTTGATTAGCCTACATACCCATGTCGGGATCAAGCTCAATGTAGTTCTATAGGCTCTCAGGTCATTCTGAGATTAAAAGTTTGTCTCCCAGTTCATTCTGAGATTAGGTGGTCTCCCAGGTCATTCTGAGATTAGTCATTATTGGCTGTCAGGTCCATTCTGACATGTCCATTATTGGCTGTCAGGTCCATTCTGACATATCCATTTTTGGCTGTCAGGTCCATTCTGACATGTCCATTATTGGCTGTCAGGTCCATTCTGACATGTCCATTATTGGCTGTCAGGTCCATTCTGACATGTCCATTATTGGCTGTCAGGTCCATTCTGACATGTCCATTATTGGCTGTCAGGTCCATTCTGACATGTCCATTATTGGCTGTCAGGTCCATTCTGACATATCCATTATTGGCTGTCAGGTCCATTCTGACATGTCCATTATTGGTTGTCAGGTCCATTCTGACATGTCCATTATTTGCTGTCAGGTCCATTCTGACATGTCCATTATTGGCTGTTAGGTCCATTCTGACATGTCCATTTTTGGCTGTCAGGTCCATTTTGACATGTCCATTATTGGCTGTCAGGTCCATTCTGACATGTCCATTATTGGTTGTCAGGTCCATTCTGACATGTCCATTATTGGCTGCAAGGTCCATTCTGACATGTGGTATCAAAGCAACCTGGTTCCGTGTTAGATGGTGGGCTAGACTACAGACGTTGGCTACGCTGCTGGTCATGGGCTAGAAAGGTCGTGGGTTGGGGCTAGCAACGGGCTGGACTAGGGACGTTGGCTAGGCTGCCGGTCACAGGCCAAAAAGGCCGTGGGCTGGGGCTAGCAACGGGCCAATTATAGGCATTTTGGGGATGAAATTTTCTAAGGTGGGTGGATTGTGAGATCCCTCAACTTAGTCCCACATCTAATACTTATTGGGTGAAGATCTTGTTTATAAGTGAGAATGGACTATAGATCTTTAACTTGTAACCAATTTAAAGAAATGACTTAGGCCCATTACGTTGTACTTTGGGCCGGGTCGTTACATATCACGCCCCCAAACTTGAATATTTGCTAGTCCCTAGGAGAAACACTAAACCTCAAAATACTTATTCATTAAATAAACTTATTTCATTAATCAAATTCCAAAGAGTGTCCTCGTAAAAATTAATCAATCATACTCTACAATCAGCTTTAACAATCAAGAAACTCAAGAATAGAATTGAACTACATTGTAAAACTATAAATCAAATTTTGGAAAAGATTGATGACCCTCCCAATCTCATCATTCATCATAAGTCTTTTTTATAGTAATATGAATTCTAAAGTAATCAAGATCATTAATATTTGTTAGGCTATAATGGATCCATGCTAAGGCTCAAAAGTAGGATAAAAGGTTATCAACAAATGCGTCATTGTTGGGCTTAACGGGCCCGAAAAGGGACTTGTAATAGGTGTCATGTGCCTCTCTTAATCAAAAAGCTAGCTTAAGGAATATAATAGATAAATATGATAGAATAAACTACATTGTAAAACTATAAATTAAATTTTCAAAAAGATTGATGACCCTCCCGATCTCATCGTTCAGCTCTACTTAGATCGGTCTAAAATCTTACTAAATATGGTCAAAATTAGATTATCATCTGCACCATCATAAGTCTTTTTTACAATAATATAAATTCTGAAGTAATCAAGATCACTGGTTATCAGGCCAAATGCGTCATTGTTGGGACCAATGGGCCCGAAAAGGGACTTGTAATAGGTGTCACAGGCCTCTCTTAATCAATAAGCGAGCTCATGAAATCCACGATTGATGTGGGATAAACCCAACAGTCACCAACATTATCTACGACCGATGTGGATAAACCCAACAATCATAAATATTAAATCTTTCCTAAGTAACCATAACACAAAAACATAAACACGAATCTTTCTCAATTTTCCACCAATAGTGACTTCCCAACTTAGAAACACACCATCCTCACTCAATAGTCAACTGATATTTATTTTCAAACTTTTATCAAAGCATTTCCTCATAATTGTTTTTTTGAAATAACAACTCTCGTTCCCTTATATTCCACACATCATCCCAATACCTCCAAACACACTCCTTCCACCAAAATATATATGTTTATAACCAATAAAGAATGATTCAACCTTAATAACGCCAGGTGTATGTAAATAAAAAACAAGGATAAACACAACATGGCTAGTGCTTCAAAACTATAAGGAACACAAAATTGGAAGTACATGTAAGGTCAAAATTAGCTAAAACTAAGTCATATAATCAAGATAGCTATTTAGGCTCTGGTAAACAAAATTTACGTAAATCACTACTTGACTACCAAGAATTCTTTAATTTTTCTTCAAGAATCTTATGCAAGAGGTGCAATTGGCTCACCTTTTACCTCCTCCTTGCACTCAACTCAAGAGGGGCAATCAAACTCATAGAGGAATCATTAGAACAAGGCAACTCAGAACTAGTTGAAATGTGCTGGGCATGGGTTTGGTCATCGGTGGAAACTTTGGTTAAATCAACATTCTACATTCTTGCTTTCTGTCTTTCTTCTTTCTCCTCACCATCATAAGAGCAAACCGACTTTCAAACTTTGAATCCTCACATGGCTCCTCTTCAAAGCATGCCATGATGTTTGAGATCCCTCAACTTAGTCCCACATAACTTAGTCCCAGTAGGTGGATTGTAACAACCCCTAAGAGTTAGATCTTGTATAATAGTTGAGATGTGCATATGGATCTTAAACTTAGTTAACCAATTGTTGAAGGGATGATTTAGGCACATAATGTTGTACTTTGGTAGGGCCGTTATATTTAGTATAAGAGCTACTCTGGTTCTGTATTAGATGGGGGCTTGGGTTAACAACGGGCAAAATGTAGAAATTTTGAGGACACAATTTCTTAAGGTGGGTGGATTGTGACATCTCTCAACTGTGTCCTACATCTAATACCTGCTCGGCTAACGTCATATTTATAAATGAGAATAAAATATATTTTTTTAACTTGGTTAACCGCTTTTGAAGAAATGACTTAGGCCCATTATGTTGCACTTTGGGCTAGGTTGTTACAAATGGTATCAGAACAACTTGCTTTTGTGGGAGATGATGTGTTAGATTAGGGATGTTGGTTAGGCTCCTGGCCATAGGCCAAAGAAGGACGTAAGCTAGGGCTAGTGACGGGCCAAGGAATTTCGAGGATAAAAATTTCTAAGGTGGGTGGATTGTGAGATTCCTCAACTTAGTCCCACATTTAATAACTAGTGGAGTAAGATATTGTTTATTAGCAGGAATGGAATATAAATCTTCAACTTAGTTAGCCACTTTTGAAGAGATGACTTAACCTCACTATATTACACTTTGGGCCAGGTCTTTACATGATATCATCCAAGTATTAACTCTATTCAAAAACTTTAATCACCACGGGTTCATACTGTAAAACCCCAGTTTTGGCTTAGGGTTTACCCGTTTTAGTTTTGTCCAGTTCAGGCAGTCTCAAGTTTATTTGAACGAGCTCGAGCTAGAACAATATTATGAATATGAGTATGAGGCCTAGATGGCCGTATGAGCATATTACAGTGGCTAAGTATACCAAACATACAGATGACAAGATCATGAGTTATCAGTGTATACTGAGGTATATAGATTTGTTTGTAAATGTTACGCATGATTTTAGACCTAGATCCGGGCCATTGCAATGTTTAGTATCCATTTGGGATTTTTGGGGGTATCTCATTGCATGCATCATAGGTATTTTGGACTATCGGATTGTGCCCTGCGGGGCCAACTCGATTGCGTTTAGGGTTTGAGGCCCATTTAGCCTTCTTACCTTGATTCCCACCTATAGAGTTACTTTTATAACTCGAGTCAGTTTTGACTTTGGATCGACTCAATCCGAGCTTTCCGTCCATATGTATATTGCTTATACCTATAGGTGGACCCCACTAGGCTACTGAGTTGTCGGACGCTCAGATCGTGCCACATGGCAAAATCTGAGGCGTCCACTCAACCCTAGCTTCCCATATAGATTTTAGGGTTTTCTCCCATTTTTATTGTTTTCCACCTTTACTACCACCATCTGGCAAAGCATGCCATACATGTTTGAACCATCTATCTGTACTAACCATATATGCTCAAATCGTCTCACTGGACTCACCATGCATGTTCAAGACATCTCGTTGGACTAACTCCTAGGGTCATTGCAAACTATGGAGACTAAAATGCAATGACCTCGGTGGTACATCAGGAAAACTATATCGATGTGAGGTATGTGGCCTAACATCTACCCATGTCTCCTTGATCCTCATCAATGTGATAGGTCAACTATGTGTACCCTCAGGGCACTATACTCTAGGTCCTACGGCTACACTCAGATGTCCTTCGAGTCCTACTAGTATATAGTGGACTGTATTACCAAATAAAGGATATGCTATGGAGCTGTATGGCTCACTATCGCCAATCTACATCGAACACTCAGGTGTCCCTGTCAGAGGAACTAATTGCTCACCAAGTCCTAGCTAAGTTGGTCCTAAATCAGTCATCTCCCTCTATTCCATAATGGAATAAGGACAGCTGCTATGACTCTACTGTATGCTATGATTCTCGTAACTATCTATACGACCACTAACCATTGCTGAAGGGACTCTACGCGATGGAATGATGGTGATAATACCTGTACATGTACAACGTCTCTCAAGGAGTATGAAAACATACACTGCATAGAACTGTGGATTTTGTATCCCGACTGTGGCATGTGCACTAGTCAATGTTTGCTCATCTCAACTATCTAGTAAAGTGATGGTAGGACTAGTATATTTGGAAGGATGAATGTGAAAATACTCACGTAAAAGCTTAGCTTTGTCTTACATATCTGGTCACATGGAAAGAGACTTGATCTCTCCTAGAAACTTATTAGTCATACTGCTCTAGGGCTCTAACTGGAAGTATCTCATCCTCACATAGTCTGACATCATGTCTTTATCTGTGGTGATGTAAGGATATTTGTCTGAGTCATGGTGGGGTAATGAAACTCTTTATAGGATACTTGGTGACTCAAAAATATGGGCAGATCCATGGACATGCCTCCAAGATTATCATAATTGGACTTAGCCATAGGTGGCCAGCCTATGGAATAGCAACCAATGACGAGTCTAAGAGACTACTCCTAAGTAACTCTGGTTCAATCAACTAATTGTAGGTATGCATTTCTCGATACCGTACTAGTCACGCACTTCCAAATGGATGGGGTTCAAATGACCTAAAGAACCACTATGTAACGACCCGGCCCAAAGTGCAACGTAATGGGCTAAGTCATTTCTTTAAAATGGGTACCCCGGAAGTTAAAGATCTATAGTCAATTCCCACTTATAAATAGGATCTTCTCCCAGTAGGTATTAGATGTGGGACTAAGTTGAGGGATCTCACAATCCACCCACCTTAGGGAATTTCGTCCCCGAAATGCCTATTCTTGGCCCGTTGCTAGCCCCAGCCCACGACCTTTCTGGCCCATGACTGGCAGCCTAGCCAACGTTTCTAATCCAGCCCACCATCTAACACGGAACCAGGTCGGCTCTGATACCATTGTAACGACCCGCCCTAAAGTGCAACGTAATGGGCTAAGTCATTTCTTTAAAATGGGTACACCGGAAGTTAAAGATCTATAGTCCATTCCCACTTATAAACATGATTTTCTCCCAGTAGGTATTAGATGTGGGACTAAGTTGAGGGATCTCACAATCCACCCACCTTACGGAATTTCGTCCCCGAAATGCCTATTCTTGGCCCGTTGCTAGCCCAAGCCCATGACCTTTCTGGCACTCAGTTGTACCCAACAATGATGCATTAAAACGAGATATTCTAAAAGAAGCAAGATAGGTGAAATGGTAAGTATTCACCTTGATGACTTCAAGAGCTGTGGGTTCAATCCATATTGATTGTATTTTTATTGTGAGATCCCTCAACTTAGTCCCACATCTAATACCTACTAGGAGAAGATCCTGTTTATAAGTGGGAATGGACTAGAGATCTTTAACTTCCGGGGTACCCATTTTAAAGAAATGACTTAGCCCATTACGTTGCACTTTGGGCTGGGTCGTTACAAATGGTATCAGAGCCGACCTGGTTCCGTGTTAGATGGTGGGCTGGATTAGAAACGTTGGCTAGGTTGCCGGTCACGGGCCGAAAGGTCATGGGCTGGGGCTAGCAACCGGCCAAGAATAGGCATTTCAGGGACGAAATTCTCTAAGGTGGGTGGATTGTGAGATCCCTCAACTTAGTCCCACATCTAATACCTACTAGGAGAAGATCCTGTTTATAAGTGGGAATGGACTATAGATCTTTAACTTCCGGGGTACCCATTTTAAAGAAATGACTTAGCCCATTACGTTGCACTTTGGGCTGGGTCGTTACACACTATCTATCCTCGAGTCTACAGGGACTCATAGTGAGGTTTGACACGTACTTCATCTGCTCTTCAATGTTGTGTGACTTGCCGTCTCGTACTGATTTGTAGCGTTAATCTTGACTCACTGACTACTATAGCTGTGGTAGACTCATAAGCAAAGCCATAAGCCAAGATGAGCATACATAGATGTCCCTCTATATGGCCATCATGATCTAGTCTGACTTAAGTCTTTGTCTGTGTAGCTCCAAAGGGCGGGTGAAGTTGTCTCCTCCAGATGGGTCTATCATTTTCTACCTGCACTATAAGTCCTAAATAGTACCATGAAGTTCCTTCTATACTAGGGGCAAAGGCTCAATCTTATGTGTCGAGGTAAGGACCTAATCATGCTGGTGAAGCACAAGGAAAACACTCTCTCCCTAATGGATGCTCCCTGACTAAACCCATCATCTATGCTAAAATTCTAATACGAGTCAAATATCTCTCTCTAGCTAGGCCAAGCTCTAAATGAGTTAAACCGCATATCTGATCATTTGCTAACCGTCAGAGTGGAACCACTGGCTATGGGTCACATGTATGCTGTTACACTTATTGAACAATCTGACCACTATGTTCATCTTATCTAGATATCATACTGTCATGTTCTCGTACTCTATCAATATACATCCCTAGAAGACTCACTAACACTGTCTGATGATCCCCATAAGACTATCACTAAGACTATCTTCCAATCGCATCTGACCCAAGAATGTCAAGTCAAGGTGATGATATGCAAGATGGTTGGTGAAGTCAATCTTGTATCTAAATAATTCTAGTGAGCCTAACTTTCCTTTGTGTGGTTAATGTTACCATAGCTGTATTTTGTCCTCAATCTCTAACCACCCAATTCTTCTCTCAATGCAGAGACATGCGGTCTTTGTGCAAAGCTAAGAAAATCCTCAAGTAATTGTCCTCCCGTAGGGTGAGGTAACTACTTGGCCCTTACTTCCACTACAGCTACTCACTCGGTCGGCGATAGTGCTATATACAGATGGTGGTTGTGTATCACAGACGGTAGTTGTGCGCGTTTGGTCAGTGGTAGTGCATCACAGATGACAGTTGTGCTACTCGGATAGTGGTTGTGCAACTCGCACGGCAGTTGTGCTACTCAGATGGTGGTTGTGCAACTTGGACGATGGTTGTACAACTCGAACGGTGTTTGTGCTACTCGGATGGCAGTTGTGCTGTCTAGATGCTGAAGTCTGATCTTGATCATGTACATTGTGAACCCATTATTATCTCTGGCATTTCTTCCTCAATGTATTTGTCTCATCAAAGGTAATTGCTATAACTCGACTTAGGCTATCCAACCATGTGTGCCTGATGTAGAGGGTGTCTGGACGGCAGTTGTGCTACTCAGATGGTGGTTGTGCAACTCGGACGTTGGTTGTGTAACTAGGACATTGGTTGTGCAACTAGGACATTGGTTGTGCAACTCGAACGGTGGTTGTGCTACTCGGATGGCGGTTTTGCTATCCAGATGCTGAAGTCAGATCTTGATCATGTACGTTGTGAACCCATTATTATCTCTGGCATGTCTTCCTCAATGTGTTTGTCTCATCAAAGGTAATTGCTATAACTCGACTTTGGCTATCCAACCATGTGTGCCTGATCTAGAGGGTGTCTGGATCATAGTGGTGACACGTACAATGGTGATTGCTCCTATAAACAATGACTAGTTCTTAATAGTTATCACTATTCTAGCCCTAGCAGATCAAGTGACATCTGGTCAAATGTCTAAATTCGCAGTCAAAGGTAATCTCGCTGATTCTCAATGTGTTCATGCCTTTATCTATTGAAGAGTGGCCAATAATACTGTTAAGACAGACATACACCAAAGGAAGAGGGGGAGGTGGTGAAGTGTCTATGGGACTGTAGATCCACCTCACTACACATTCTCATCCACTGCTATCTCTTCGAAGTGGTCCATCTCAAGTCATCTATCCAAACTTTCATCTGCGCTCCAAGCACCTCAGTAGCTCCACTATCATAACCACAACCTTCATCCACAGGGATTTGTCTGAAGGTCCAAGTTCTCCAAGGCAGACTTTCAACCATGCCTAATGGATCTGTTTAAGGCACTTGATGGTTCATGTTCATGTGTCACATAACTATGTGAATATCTTCATACTCCAACTCCCTACTAGTGTCATTTCCTATAACTCTGTTTCACAATGTACACCATGTCGCAAGGAAGGACTGATGTGGTGACATGCAAAAGGCGTGCAAGTGTTGCAATGTCCCCAGTGCTCCAAATACTCCAGGTCACTATCCAACTCAACCCCTATTAACTTCACATGTAGACATTATTAGTCGTCTAAATCTCTACCACATAAAAAGGTAAGGTGTGTCTCTAAACTTATCATGACATCCTGTAAGATCCATACTGGCATCCACTCAAATTATGATCTCATATCCATCTCATCATTTCTATAAACATTTAATAAAATACCAAATGAAATACCTGTCGACTTGGCTAAGGACAGCTCCACACACTTGGCTCAAAACAAAAGTCTTCCATCTCAATTTACCAAGACATGGCTCTGATACCAATTTGTAACACCCTGATTTGGGTTCACCTAAGAACCGGATCAAAAATGTTAGGATCAAGTCAAGTCATGCTTAATATTGTTGGTTAGTAAGACTCAATCGTAACATTTCTGATCAGGTTCTTAGGTGAACCGAAATCGGGTGTTACACATACACCCTAATGATCAACTCTCCCATGGCTACATCAATTATAGTAGGACTGGTTGGAAGAAAAGGTCTGTCTATGATGATTGGAACAACTTTATCTTACTCCATGTCTAAAATTACAAAATCTGTCGATAAGATAAATTTTTTTACTTTGACGAAAACATTCTCAATCTGACCCCTTAGAAATATGTATGATCTGTCCGTTAGTTATAATTTCATTATGGTTAGCTTTACTTCTCCCAAATCTATTCTCTTGTACATAGAATATGACATTAGGTTTATGTTAGCGCCTAAATCACAAAGTACTTTGCTGTAAAAATTGGATCATATTGAACATGGGATAATAAAACGATTTGGATGCTTGAATTTTTGTGGCAACTTTCTTTGTAAAATAGCAGTACACTGTTCATTTAGTGCCACTATTTCTAATTCACTTCTTTTTCTTTGATAGGATCTATTTCATGAACCTGAGCATGTCCTCCAATAACTCTACAAATGAGATATTGACTGTTAGCTTTCTAAAAATTTTCAAAAACTCTTGAAACTTTTGGTCTTGTTTGCTCATTTGCTGCCTTTGAGGGTGAGTTTGAAACATACTTTAGTTGAGTGGGTTAGAGAATTGTTTTTGTAACTCTACCCATCCATCTTCATTTTCTTCTTCAATGCCCTGGCTTCTATCATATTTTTTTCCTCCTACTTTAGGGACTTTGTAAGGATTAGGCACTACTTTTCCGCTTCTTAACTATACTACTTTATACTCCTTTGCATCTTCTTGTCTAGGCACTAGAGTGTCCGTTTAGAGTCTTCCACGAGGTCTGTCATTTAGTGCATAGCCACTTGCCCAATTCGATTTTCGAAATTCCTTAGAGAAGCTTGTTGTCTTTTGAAATTGCTGTTGTTGAGTCCGCATGAATTGGTGTTGAATTTGCCTATGCTGCAGTTGAGTTTGCATGAATTGCATGATAATTTATTCTTGACAAGTTGTTGTGTAAAAACACTAAAAATATTTAGGTTATTTTATTTAGGATGGAAGATTGGGATGTTGGACGATTTTAGTGGAAAAATTTCAGCATTGGCGGTTGGACGCTCTTCATATTAATATACACATGTAAATGGGTTGTCCCCCTCTACCACTGTCGCCCCCTATTTCTTTCCCCACCGACGTCAACTACTCACGCTCCTCCCCTCTCCTTCTGTATTTTTGCCTTCCCTACTCTTTTCCTTCTTCTTGCCTTTTGCTCATGTCATCTATGCATATTTTAAATTTGGTTCATGATGTTTCCATGGATAGCCTTCTATTCTAAGTTCTATTTTGCGTTGTTGATTAGTTTGGAGGTTTAGGCAGTGTTTTGGTTGGCTGAATGAGGGGTGGGCACACCTGCTGTATGCAACGCCACGATGCTCATGTTGCAATTGCAGTGCTGCAACTCGCAGCAATGCATTGCAGCGCTGCTGCCCTTTTGTCAAGGTGTAGATGGGGTTTGTTATATGGGTTTTGGGTTCATTGTTGTGTACTTTTCATGCATCTCCGTGGAATAAATTTTGATTTGTCGGTTCATGCAAATAAAAAGGTTGACACATGTAGGGTGTTCAACTTTTTTTAGCCTATTGGATGCTGGAATGATCATTGGTTGGGTTAATATGGTTTTGGGATGTGCTAAAAATGTTTTATTTGTTAGATGTTTAATTATAAAACATGATTTCTTTTAAGATATGTTTAGAGAGGAGGTGTCTCTCTGTACGCCATCATACATTTTGTTGTACAATTTTGCGCCAATTCTTTTATTTCTTTGCTTTAGCCATTCTTGATAATTAATTACAGTTAATTTTAATTAGTATTATTGTTAATTCATTATGTTGGTGCATGACATTATATATTAGAGTTAATCATGATCGATATGTATATGTTAATTGTTATGATTAATTAATTAGTAAATCATATCTTAAATTATTTATACTACTGTTTATAGCAAAATTAAATTATTAAAGATAATATCTTTCATTAATCAGGGAAGTAATATATATATATAATCATTATCAATCAAATATTAATTATTATTATTATTATTTCAAGTTTAAATTGGTCATGTTGATAATTAGTTGATTTTGTTAGAAAAGTGGGTTAATAAAATACAATAGTATAATAAGCATCAAACATTGAAGCTTAGTAGCATGCGGTAAAATAATTAAAGTTCGGACCCTTAACAAAGTTAAGTAATTTAAATAATCTTAAGAGTGATATTATTTAAATTTTAATACAAGCTATATTAAATAATTGGATATGATGATCTAATTGATCTTAGGATGATTAACCAGAGTTAGTGAAAAGTTGATAAACTATTATTAATATATAATCATGTTATTATTAACAGAATAAGTTACTCTCATTTCTTAATTGGATTTCAAGTGTGATATTAATTAATAGTGTAAACGGTTACTTAAATTTTAAGACTAATAAGATTTCCTTAGTTAAATAATTAACGTGTTAAGGAAAATACATTAATATTGGTAATTAAATATATCCTAGTAAGTAAATAATTATTTTATCATTGGTTAAGGGTAAATCTTGATTTGAATAATTAATTAATTTCAAAAGGTAAGAAATTAATGTGTTATCATGCTAATAAAGTATTTATGTCACGGGTAAAATTTTAGTTAAGTGGATGGATATAAATTATTGTGTTTTATGAGAAGATTAGTAAATATTTGGTTATAGTTATTCGATGGTGAGTCACAATTTAAATTAATTGTTACTAACTTTTGGGTGGTATAAGCTATAACATGGTATATAAATTTATGGATTGATAAATCAATTATTAAATAAATTTTATCAATTAATTGTCTTTCCTTGGTGTGTGTTATTATTCCATGTCGCATTCAAGACATTCATCTAGATCTTGTTAGGTAGGATGTAATCTAGTTTTTTACTTAGACTAGAGTCCGCTTTTGCTGGTCGTGCATCGGTTCAGTTGTGTTGCGATTTGAGGTCTGTATAACTACTTGAAATATTTATATTTCTTTTTGGCAGCCCTAGTCGGCAAGGGCCTCGATTTGACCACCATGCACCGAGCACAACTGGGGTCAAGGAATTGACTCAGTTCGACATAGGGCCACACATTTAAAATTATTTGAAAGATAAAATACCAGCCCGATACAGAAGGGGTGGCAGGGCACAATGGCACAAGACGGCTCATTATGTGATACCGAGAGGGTGAGTCAATAATAAATATTAGTAACTACAGGCCATGGGCCACGTAACGTGTGTGCTCATACATGGGATTGTAACTGGATGGGGTGGCCACCCATCTTGGCGTAATCAGAATTTGGCATAGGTTCATAATCATTAAAAGACTTGGTAAATAATGATATTAAATATATTAATTTGTTTCATGTAATTATACGACTTTGTAGCTTTCTCATTAAGTGGTTTTGCGACCGCAGGTAAGCAGCTTTACACTAATGGTCAAGGGTGTGGTTGGTGGTTCCCTTACCAACCAAGGTTGGAAGAAATGATAAATAAATTGAACTTTTTTATATATTATTTCAGTTATAATTGTGAGTGGGAAATGATTTGGACTTGCTTTTGCGTAGTTAGTTTATCTTATGTTATTATTGTAAATTATATTTAATATAACATGATTTCTTTTATGGTTAATAATTTCTTAGAGATATTTGAATTTCTTGTTTAATTATTTTCGTTACATTATACCTCAAGCATAATTATTTGCCGTGTTATGATGCATACGCTTGCATTTTTACTTTTATATCCTTCGTATTTTTGGGTAACCCCGTCCGTTACATGTTGTTATCTGCTCTATGTATGGGCTTGAAATCTAGGTGGTGTTTATGGCATTAGTCCTATAGATTGGTAACTATCCCACTCAAAATTTAGATAATTCCTCAAAGAAGGGTTGTAAGCACTGGAAAGTGGATTATTCTAACTCTGGTTAAAGTTTCCATAGTTGATTGATTTTGGATGAGAAGAGCACTGATGTATATCATGAGCATTGTGACACTATTCACATCGTCACACCATTCTACATGTTGTTTGTGTGAATCATTTATTGCTGTAAAAGTAAATAAGTGCATTTGAAGATCCTCTTAGGTAGTCTATTGAACTGGCCTAAAGATTGTAGCATTTGGAGCATCACATGCTTCAGATCAAAATTATTTGCAAAAATTTGGGGTCTCACATTACTAGTTAAGTAAATATACTAAGCACTTAAAGTAATTAGTAAATTAAACTAAATAAATTCCCAACAACGGTGCCAAAAACTTGTTGAGTAATTAATACATTCGCGTAAGTAAACACATAAAACAAGTAATATAGTGGTTAAGTCAAGATCGTTTCAAGGAGAACATGTGACTTATACATTACTTTTACTCTAAGCAATTGAACTTTTGAGTAATGAATACATTTGTGTAAGTAAAAACATCATACAAGTAATAAAGTGGTTAAGTCAAGATCATTCCAAGGAGAACATGTTGCTTATACCTTACTTTTTACTCTCAGTGATTGAACTAGTAATATAATTAAAAAAGTGATAAAAACATAAATAAAAAAGGCAAATGATAATTGTTTATTTTATATATATATATATATATATATATATATATATATATTTAACCCATTCCATGAGCTTAATTGTGTTTAGTTCTTGAGATTTTTAGGAATTTTTATTGTGTTTTTGGTGATTTTTATTAGTTTAGATGACTATGATTTTAATTTAGAAATTATTAGCTTTAGTAGTTATGTTATATTATTTATTTAATTTTAATCCATGTTTAATATTTTATGAGATTGGACTAGAAAAGTCGATAAGAAAGTGCCAGAAAAAGAACAAAAGTCAATTTAATGGAAAAAAGTATTGATTCGATCATTTGTGAAAAGACCTTTGATTGCTTAATTCAAAGCATAACACATGAAGCTGGAAAGTGAAACATCCTGAATCAGTCAATCATGGAATATTGGCACCTGTCTTGGAAAACAGTGTGTAAGAATTGTGGGAGTAGTGATTTTAAGCAAGTGTGTAAAACCCAGACTTTTGCCCATGGTTTTATTTTTGGTTCAGTTTAGACTTGAACCCCGTAGCATTAACAAGCCTTTCTGGTCAGGTGGTTGTCTATGTATGTGTGCTTTGTGAGCCATGGCTCCTGCTTACCCATGTTAGACACACCCAGGGGAATAGTATGTGGCTACAACAGTGAATTGTTTATTTTATTTTCAGATTTTGTCAACTTGTAGTTAGAAGTTAAGACCTAGATCCTTGCATGTCTAGGTTGCTTCACAGTGATTGTGGAACCGTTTGCGACGATCCAAGCCCCTGTGGGACCCGCAGTGCAGTCCCAACGTCGCCCCAGCCACCCTAGGGTGAAAATCCTAGGTGTGTGCGAACTACACCTAGTGCATTGGCATTCTCATAGCACCCTTGCGCATGCGCCTTAGTTTTTCTTCATATAGTTTGGACACAAAGGTAGCGCCTCTGTGGTTTTTCCACCCTAGTGCAAGGCTCTGTAAAACCTCTACTTTGAGTAAGGGTTTTACTTGCTTGTAATTGCCCGATGCGGACCAGTCTTGAGTCGTTTCAAGGGACCTCGAGTCAGAACAATTTTAAGAATATAAGTATGAGGCCTAGGTGCTCATATGAGCATGTTATGGAGGCTAAGTATGCCCGACATGTATATGATAGTTTCAGTTATGATACAGTAAAACACGAGTTATTGGTGTATCCATGAGGTATACGTATGATTTTTATGACTTAGTTAAGATTTTGGGCTTAGATCTAGGCCATTAGAGCATTTAATATCTGTTTGGGATTTTCTGGGTATTTCATTTTCATGCAACATAGGAAATTCGGATCACTAGATTGTGCCCCTATGGGCCGAGATTGATTGAGTTTAGGGTTTAAGGCCAATTTAGTCTTCTTGCCTCGATTCCCGCTTGTAAAGTCACTTTTGGAATCGTGTCGGTTTTGACATTCGATAGTCTTGATCCGAGCTTTCGATCCATATGTATATTGCGCATACCCATAGTTGGGCCTCACTAAGCCACGAGTTGTCAAACGTCCCGATCGTGTCACATGGCAAGATCTAAGCTGTACACTCAACCTTATCTTCACCCAATTATTTCCATAGATTTTCCATGATTTCAAAGTGTTCCATCATTGCGTCCTTGCCACTTAGGCTCACCACTGGCGACTCTTTGCTCGCCCCGGCCACCATACTAGGACCCCCATGACTCCTACGCGGCCGGCTTTCCATTCGCACCACTTATGACACCGGCGCTGTCGTAGTTGCTGCCAGTGAGGGGGCTTTTGAAGTCAGTTTCACACTGTTCTGGCTGTTTTACTATGCCTACGAGCCACATCCGGCAATCCGACCACCCACACAACTTATCCACTCCGAGATCTACATTTTGAGATAACCCATGACCACCACTAAGGCCATGATTGCTGCAGGCAAAATCGCTACACCCAGGGTAAGACCACCACTTTTCGGCCGTTTTTGGCCTGCCACCTAGCCAGACTCCCCTGATCGCCACCACTATCACATTTCCCATCTTGCCCTCCATCGATCCTGACCAGCAGCAACCCCATCCCCGCCGTTGGCATTTGAGGACACAAGCACTGCCGCCCCCCACTCGGCCCGTTTACCTGGGTCGCATTTGCCTATTTGCATCCACATCCGGTTTACCCATTGCCCGCGTTCACGTCCGCCTTGCCATGCCCGAGTCTGCCTGCCCGTGCCCAAGTTCATGTCCATCATGTCTGCCCAGTTAACCCGACCAATTTTCAAATTCACCCAGACTGAGATGGTTAAGTTCGATTGGTCTAGTACAGCTCAGTTCGGTCCAGTTTAGCTCATTTTCAATCGTTTTCGGCGTTTTGACCATTTTTGGTAATTCGAGAACCCCCTATTAACTTAGATGCATATTCACTTGATTTAGCATGTTTGGATCTTATGATTATTTTTCTTTATTTATTATTTTCTTTATTTATTATTATTCATTTTGTATTACTCCTGTATTTATTGATTATAATGCATGTTTATATGATTACTTATTATTATTAATGATATATTTACTTAATAATATTAGTCTTAATTATGTTTACTAAAATGTGTGTATATATATATGCGTGTGTGTGTATATATATATATATATATATATATATTGTGAGATCCCTCAACTTAATCCCACATCTAATACCTACTGAGAGAAGATTATGTTTATAAGTTAGAATAGACTATAGATCTTTAACTTGGGTTAAACATTTTAAAGAAATTACTTAGGCCCATTACGTTGCATTTTGGGTAGGGACGTTACAGGTGGTATCAGAGCAACCTGGTTACGTGTTAGATGGTGGGCTGGATTAGGGATATTGGCTAGGCTAACGGTCACGGACCAACGAAGTCGTGAGCTGGGGTTAGCAATGGGCCAAGTGTAGGATTTCGGGGATGAAATTTCCTAAGGTTGGTGGATTGTGAGATCCCTCAACTTAATCCCACATCTAATACCTACTGGAGAAGATCCTATTTATAAGTGAGAATGGACTATAGATCTTTATCTTGAGTTAACCATTTTAAAGAGATGACTTAGACCCATTATGTTGCACTTTAGGACGGGTCGTTATAGGTGGTATATTGTAAAGTCCGTGGAAAAAAAATTAAAATTTTTTTTAATATATTCAACTCGGTCTGGAAAGGACCGAACGTGTTATATTATTTACCCGGTTAATTATTATATTTTATTATTTACCCATTTTATTATTTACCCGATTACGCGGTTAACTGAGATATGGGTGTTTTCACATACGTTAGCCGTCATTTTCATTTTTATAAATTTTGAAAGAGGACGTCATTTTTCACATACGGGTGTAAGGGTGACTTCCTCACCATAGCCGCCTAGTACTCCTCTACCTTGCCAGTGTTTCTTCCTTGCTTGGGTATCCTTTCTATCTCCCTCTTCTTCATTTTCTTGCATTCATATGTCTTTTTAATTGATAATAAGCATAATAAACATGAGAATTAAAGTCTGAAATCAACAAAGTCCTACTTTACATTTTAAATTAATTATCTAAATCATAATTAATACTTAATAGTTGATAAAATAATTATTACTAATAAACAAGTATTTAATTTTCCTTTGCGGTGATAATTACTTAACCCCAATCTTGATGATTTAATTGACGGTTATAATTTTTAATCACTACTATTATTTACAGCAATTTAATTAATTAAGTTATTCGATCAAGTTATTTAAAATAATTTGTATTATTTTAATTCATAAATATTATTATTACAATTATTTTAATTTATTCGACTCTAAAAAGTTTCGAACTTTATTGATTTTTATTAAGCTATTTAGGTTCAATGCGAATGATGTCTACCCGACTATAGTTTAATAACCTATTTTCTACATTACTTACTCGTTATTAAAATAATCACTTTATTTACCTAATATTAAATTTAATATGGTAAAGGTAAAATCTTTATTTTATGAATTATTTATAATCGTCCGATTCAATTTAATCGCTTGTTGTGCTGATTGATTATCGACCGTTTATCATTTCCAGTATTTTTTATTACTTGTGGCGATTTCAAACAATAATTAATTAATTTAGTAACTTTAACCCATAACCAATTTAAATGATTATTTTTAAAGGTTTATTACAAGTTAATATTATTTTTTAACTCGAGTCGGTATCGAGCCCAGTGTTATTTACGAGTTGGTATTATTATTTAACTCGAGCTGTGGCGAGTCAAGCATTATTTACAAGTTTGCCAACCAAGGTAATTTTTTTCCTTTTTCTTCTCCGGCATGCTCTGTTCCCGACTCCAACCACCCTCCAGCCGCCACCGCCGCCAACCACCTCCGGCCATCGTCCATCGTCGCCATACAGCTCAGCCATGCCGTTTCGGTGTCACCCCGGCCAACTCCGACCGCCTTCTAGTAGTGTTATTTACGAGTTGGTATTATTATTTAACTCTAGTAGTGGTGACGCATGCATTGCATGCCTAGCGGCACGCTCCCGTCACCAATTCCACCGCCGACGAGTGTCGCCGCCTCAATTGGGTAGTCATCTCGACACCCCCGACCTCCTATCAACCTTCCCGGGACATATTGCAACCTATCGCCACCCAGGACGGCCGGACTTGTTCACCCACCACCACGCTCATTTTTGCTGCCGTGCTCTGTTTTGCCATTTACCACCCCAGCCCGGCATCCACACACGTGAGATCACCCCTTCGTAGGAGATGTCTTTAGGTATACAAACTCCCCAACTGGAACTCTAGGTCCTCCTTCAGAGTTTCAGCATAACTCTTCTGTTGATCTTGAGCTGCCTTAAGTCGTTGCTGAATGAGTTTCACCTTTTCAGTTGCTTCCCTCACCATCTCTGGCCCGACTATAACTGCTTCGGTAGACTCCAGCCAGCACAATGGAGATCTACAGGGCCTCACCATATAAGGCTTCAAATGCAGCCATCCCTATACTGGATTGGTAAGAGTTATTGTAGGTGAATTCAGGTAAGGCTAAGTGTTTCTCCCAGTCACCTCCTCAGTCAAGAATGCAAGCTCTTAACAAATCTTCCAAAGTTTGAATAGTCCTCTCATTCTGACCATTAGTTTGGGGATGATATGTTGTATTCAACTTATTTTGAGTTCCCATGGCTTTTTGGAAAACTTCCCAAAAATGTGAGGTGAATAGGGAATCGCGGTCGGAGACTATCTCCTTTGGAATCTCATACAATTTGACAATATTGTCAACATATAATCCTGCCAGGTATTCCGCTGTTCTCATTGATTTCGTGGGAATGAAGTGAGCTACCTTAGTTAGTCGGTCCACAACTATCCATATGGAGTCATGTTTCTTTTGAGTTCTTGGGAGCTTTGAAATAAAATCGCATGTGACACACTCCCATTTCCACGTTCATATTTCTAATGGTTGTAATAGTCCTCCAGGTAGTTGATGTTGGGTGGGAATGAAGTGAGCTACCTTAGTTAGTCGGTCCACAACTATCCATATGGAGTCATGTTTCTTTTGAGTTCTTGGGAGCTTTGAAATAAAATCGCATGTGACACACTCCCATTTCCACGTTCATATTTCTAATGGTTGTAATAGTCCTCCAGGTAGTTGATGTTGGGCTTTGATTTGTTGGCAAGTCTGACACTTAGAAACAAAATCCACTACATCCTTTTTCATCCCAATCCACCAATAGGTTCGCATTAAATCCTGATACATTTTAGTAACTCCATGGTGTATCTAGAAATTTGAGGGGATGAGCCTCCTCCAAGATATTCCGCCTCAGTGCATTATCCTTGGGTACACACAACCTTCCTCTAAATCTGATCACACTATTTGAATCAGCTACATGTCAGGAATCTTGTCCAACATTTTATTCAGCTCCTCATCACCAATTTGTCCTAGCTTAACACGATCAACTAAATCATTGGAAACAACCAAATTTGCGAGTAAGCCTATTAGTTGCTCCACTGGGTTGATAGCTACCACTTCGCTAACATGGCCCAAAGTTTCGCTAGCTGCTGACTTTTTTCCACTTTTGCCCTTCCGGGTCAACGTGTCGGCTACTACATTTGCTTTCCCTGGATGGTATAAGATTTGGAAGTCGTAGTCCTTCAAATATTCTATCCACTGCCTCTGTCGAAGGTTAAGGTCATTCTAGGTGAAGATATACTTCAAACCTCTACTGGTCAGTGAAGACTTCGTACTGAGCTCCATACAAGTAGTGTCTCCAAATCTTCAGGGCAAAAACCACTGCTGCCAGTTCCAAGTCATGGGTTGCATAATTTTGCTCATGAATCTTCAATTGATGAGAGACATAGGCCACCACCTTACCTTCTTGCATATGGACGCATCCTAAACCCAACAAAGACGCTCTAAACACCTTTTCGGTAATGTCAATCCAGCCTTCCTTCATTGGATCGATCCCTACAATAAATATCTTTGCTCTATTCGTCTAAATTTTTCCACAGTGTAGCGGTCACTATCATCACCTGCTGGCGGCACCGCTTGTTGGACTACTGGTGGCACTGGGTTTGGACACTTCCTTGCTCGCCCGAGTCTGCTAACCGTACCCAACCTTGGGCACTCCTCTAACCACCATCTGGTGATTTTGACCCCCGTTGCCGAGATTGAGGCTCCATGCTCCGGCTACCACTCCCGATAACCGCTAAACAATATTCGAATCACAGAATTTGTATTTTTCGAAGCCTGTGCCAGTCCCTGTATGACCCTCAGGATCTGAGCCAATACATTCTCGGTGTTCGTATTTGGCGGAGTAGCTCGGTTTGACCGTGTAATGAGTGCTCGCCATCCAAAATGTCGAACCGGACCGGGTGTTACTTAAAAATATAGGTAATGTAGATGTAACATTCTAGAACATGAATTTAAATACAACAAATATGTCTTGCAACATATACTATGAATCTTAACAATAAATCATGTTCTGTAAAATATAAAATAACCATCCCACAATCTCGGACCGTTTCCCATAGCCACATTTATAACACAAGAGAATAATAAGGAAGTCCAACTTTATTATCGATTCACCATACCTAGGTTGGTAAAAGAACCACCAACCACACTTCTATCCTTTAGTCCAAAGCTGCTCATCTGCGAAGGTACTCTGCGGTAGTGATAAACCACTAAGCCGGATAATTAATTGAAACAAGTTAGTAAAGTCCCTATTATCATTTCACCCATTTTTTATTATACTTTCACAAGCCTTTTAGTAATTATCTCTCAGGTCATTCTGAGATTAGAAATTTGTCTCTCAGGTCATTCTTAGATTAGTAAAGTCATCTCCCAGCTCATTCTGAGATTAGAAAATGCCTCCCAGCTCATTTTGAGATTAGGTGGTCTCCCAATTCGTTTTAAGATTAGTCATGGTCTCCCAGTTCATTCTGAGATTAGAATTCGTCTCCCAGCTTATTCTGAGTAATACGTGGTCTCCCAATTCATTTTGAGATTAGTCATGGTCTCCCAGTTCATTCTGAGATTAGAAATTGTCTCCCAACTCATTCTGAGATTAGGTGGTCTCCTAATTCATTTTGAGTTTAGTCATGGTCACCCAGTTCATTCTGAGATTAGAAATTGTCTCCCAGCTCATTCTGAGATTAGGTGGCCTCAATTCATTTTGAGATTAATATGTATTCAACAGTTCATTCTTTATATCAGAAATTGTCTTCGAGCTCATTCTTAGATTAAAACGCTTCCTAGCCTCATTCTGAGATTAAGTAGCTTCCCAATTCATTTTGAGATTAGTCATGGTCTCCAATTTAATCTAAGATTAAACATCGTCTCCCAGCTCATTCTGAGATTAGTGCCAACAAAGGCTACCAATTTGGGAAAATACAACATTTC
>JAURVB010004874.1:0-10372 GCA_033002965.1 Piper betle
TTAAATTCTCATACCCATCATCCATTGGTATTTCCTAGGTTCAACGACCCCTTCATTAAATTCTCACACCCCATCATCCACTGGTATTTCTTAGGTTCAACAACCCCTTCTCTTTTTATAAAGAATAAATGACGGCTAGGGTTTGTGGAAGCACCCTTTCATCATAATTCCTTTAACCGGGTAATTGGGTAATTAACACGGTTCACTTAACCTTTTCAGTCAACCTCTTAAATGGTATGGTTCACTTAATTAATGTGTTCGACTCGACTGATTCAACTAGAATCGTCCGATTAGAAATTACTTTTCAATTTAACTGGGTAATTCATACTTAACCAACTAATGAAAAAAATTTTTCCGGGTCTTTAGAGTTCTAATGGTACACAATATGACCACTTTCAGGCCAATAGACGCCGTCGGTGACTGTCGACCAAAAATTGCCAGAAGCTACTGGAAAAGCAATGAAATCTGCAAGAAAACCGCCAGAACCTGCCAAAAATTGGATTCGTTGGAATTTGGCTGATCTTCTACCGAGTTCATCTAGTCGAACCTGATCGACTTCGAATGCCGCCAAGCGTCGATTCGAGCTCCAAGACGCGCGACGAAACCCTAACCGTCGCAGATCATCGACAATGTGAGGTATAATTGCCTCCAAATTGATCATTTAAAATTGATGAATGTTAGCACAGCATGCTAGGACTGATCAATTACCATGATAAATGTATGAGTATGAATGAAGTGATGATTGCATGATGCACTGAAGGCGACTGCCTAAGAGTTCTCGGCCTTTGTGCTCAAGGCTAGGAGAAATATGGAGGTAAGGAGAGGGCTTAGGATTTGAGACTAGAAAATTAAGTAAGAAAATGTCGAGAGAGGCATCAGCAGCAACAGATCAGTTAGTTCAAGATGCTACCGGGTCTGCAGCCCAGTGGCTCCTTAGTAGGTGCCGTTCAGAGTGTTCACGAGGAGTATATGATGTTTTATTTCATATGAGAGTTTGCTCTCATAGCCAGCTTGTTATAGTTATTTTATTTTTGGACCAGTAACACTTGTTAGTGACGTGTTTTTATACTATATGTAGGTGACAATCACTGAGTTGCATGTCACAGCCTGGACAGAGGAGCAATGATGTCGTTTGCACACACATGTCAGTCGATAAAGTAATTAATATTTTTTGTTATGATGTTATTATATTGAGAATGACGTGAAATGCTGAGACATGATATGACATGATTAAATATTAAGACATGATGATAGAATGTGAAATATGAATAGATTGTGCAGTGGAAGCGTTGTGGGTTGAGACCCAAGCTTCAAAGTGAGTTTATAGCATATTAGATTGTGTGTGAATGAAATTATTGATACATGTATATATATTTATATATATTATTTTGACAAGGTGGCCCCTAACTGCACTTTCAGGGAAGACTTTGTCCGTTTTATTTTAGAATTTTTATTGATTTGATTGTAATCGTATTGTTGTATGAATTACTTTGTATGCCATCCATTTAGTATCATGTTAGGATTTTTTGCATTTATCCATGCTTGAGGAGTCGTATCTTCATCTTAAGACGCCAAGGTTAGTTCCGCATGAGTTGGGTTCGGGTTAACTGACCTAACCGAGGCATGTAACATGCCAGTTCGGTTCACGAGCGTGGACTGGATTTGGGGTGTTACAACAAATGGCGCCGGTGACACCGCCTCACCCAGGGCGATCTCATCCCCTTCCCAACCGTTTTCCATCCAGCCAGTGGCCGGACTCCATTGACCACCACCACCAACATGCTCCTCGTCGCATGGGCCATCTATCCCGATCGAAGGTGACACCAGTCACGCCACCGTCAGTGTTTTTCGGCGACAGGCAACAGCGGCCCTATTCGTCCCGCTTGCCTGTGTCAAGATTGCCTGCCCGCTTTCGCATCCTCCTCATCTTGCCTGAGTCCGCCAATCCAAAACATGTCCTTGTTCATCAGACTAGCCCACCCAACCCAAATATTTATTTAACCCAGACCATGTTGACTCAGCCCAATCCTGTTTGATTTAGCTCAATTCGGTCCGGTTTAGATTAGTTTCAGCCTTTTCTTGATCATTTTTTTTAATTTGAAAAACCTTATATTGGTTTAGATGCATATTCAAATAATTTAGCATGATTGGATGTTATGATTATTTTATTTAATTATTTATTTGTTCGTTACGTGTATGTTATTATTTATTTTTATTTAATTATGTATTCTTGTATTGTATGACTATGATATTATTATTATTATTTATGATGAATGAATATTAACTATTTATTTATTTATTGAATTAATATTTATCATTTATCAATTATTTAATTATAAATATGTTTACTAACATGAGTATATATGATATTTACTCGTGTTTGCCTGTGTATTTATATAGTATAATTCTATTATTATTTTATGATTAGAGTATTGTTCATGTTTATGTATTTATTATTTATATAATTATCTATGAGTGCATTTTCTTATTTATTTATTTATTTATTATTTTTTATTATTATATCTTGATGTTCGTGCCACATGCTTAGTTAAAGGTCTTTTCACACTACTTTCTTTATTAGGATATTTTGATGATATGAGCACTCACCATGAGCATGCAACATATAAAGATGTTAGTAATTTAGTAAGTAGTGGGTTCCGATGTAAGTTTTAGAGTCTGAACTCACCATAGATGTGTAGATATGCTTGGAGCTTAGACAACAAGTCCATAGGGCTCTCCCTCTCTGCTTGACTCCCTTGCGTGTCGAGTTTACTTGTGTTTTATATGTAGGACGGCATTGGCGACATTTTATTGCATCCTTCTAATGTCGAGTTATTTAGTTGTGTTTTCTACGCATGTTTAATAAAACTACAAGGACAAGATCCCTTGTTGGTTTTTAAACTTAAGCATAAGAAATATTTGGTACAAGCCTCTTACCTACGCTTCTTATATAAGTACGCATATTTTTACGAATTTTACGAATATGAGAATGAGTAGTACAGAGATATATATGAACCGTACTAGTACTCCTTTAAACCATGAGGTAGTAGGGTGTATGGGTATTGCGTAATGAAGTACATTTCGGGAATTTGTGCCACTAACTTAATTGTTCTTTTTGCCACTCGAGTACCATTGCGGGTTATATAGCAAGATGCGATGGCGTAAGCGTTGTATGCACGAATATGATTATGAGCCGTGCATGCGAGCCGGCACTTGTTTAAATATATTTGTTTATCGCCCAATGTGAGGCTATATTGAAGTTTCATAAATTTTCGTGGGTAATTAAATACTTATTTGCCAATTTGTATTAGTTATTTTTTGAACTAGTAACAATCGTTACTGATGTTTTTCATATAATATATATCGGTCTTGCAATCTTAAGTTTACTTTTATGGGAGGACAAATGAACGTTATACACACTTGAGCTCTCAGTTTAGTTATTTACTTTCTCACTTTTATTTATATTCGATGTGTTTTGACATGTATTTAACGGTATCTTCCATTCTCATAACACCAAGAAGGTTGTTTCAATCTATTTTATCAATGGAGTCATATCGACCGACAACTTAAACATGGTTCGATTCAATCGTAATATTTTTTATCCAGTTCTTAAGTGAACCGAAATCAGGGTGTTACAAAATTATTATAGTTTTTCAAATATTATTCAATGAATCTATCTCTAATATTAGTTGTGCATTGCATGATTTCTTGCCTAGCTTTAATATAGCTAGCCAAAGAATAGCACAATATGTGGTGTGGGGTACATTTAAAATTATTAATAATATAAATTGATAATCTAAAATTTTAATTTCAACTATTACAAATTATTTTTTAATAAAAATAACTCAAATTAATTTTGACAAAAATATCTATTTTTAGAATGCAATAGTTGTATACAAATATTAAAAACAATTTTATTTTTATGTTAAAAATAAATAATAATCTTAATTAGGTAGGTATTAATGAGTAGAAAAATTAATTTCAGTAAAATTTAATAATTAAATGGATTTTTCCATTTATAATATTTTTAATTCGGATAGAATTAAACTCTAAATTTTTTATAACATCAAATAAAAATAAATAAATAGAAATTGTAAATTATGTGGAAATTTTCAAATAAGTATGTACTTTTAAGTAATAAAGTTTAATTTAAGTAATATGATTATGATAAATATCTTAGTAAAATTTAACAATTATTTAAAATTCTTAATTTGGGTAGAATTATATTCTAAAATTTTTTAAATAATTAATAATAAATAATAATAGTAGAAATCTGAATTTAAATAAATATTGATAACCCGCTAGAGTTGTTACGGGTAACAATTAAGTACAATGCAACAAAAATTGAAATAAGATGAGAGCTAAAACACAAAATAAAACAACCCTCTAATGTATGAGGTCACATGATACATGGCTGGCTTGGTAAACGTATGACGCAAACTGGGCCCCTTACGTATCAACATCGCTAGTCATCTTGCTGCAATAACTCCAATACTAGACCCTCTTTCCGAGAAGCTTCTAACCTATAACAAGTCCGTCTGTAGCTGTAAGCCTTTTCAAAGCAGGACTGCTTGCTGGATCCTATCTTCACGCGGTTTCCAGTACACTAAGAACTGTCAACAACCAACGGTTTTACTGGATTTGGCTCCTTTGCGTACTTCAATAGGCAAGATAGGAAGTACTGACAAGTGACAAGGCACTTTCCGATTGATCCACTTGGCTACTACTTTGCCCACCACGTTAGGTGACGACATTCCTTCTGTTAGAACTTTTAAGACTCCCAGATGTTATTTGTTGGGATTTGGAAGACGTTGGATGACCATGGTAGTGCAGTCGCAACAAGCACATGTTTATGAGGGAAAAAACCAATCACAATTTTTGTTATTTTTTAAAATAAAAACACTTTATTTAAGGAAATTTTTAAATATATTGATAAAATAAAATTTCTAGAAAATGTAAATTTTTGTTAAGATCACAGACAATCCGTTGACTTGACTCACTCAAGGCTTGGACATGAAGTTCCCGTTCAACCACACTTTCTACAGCTGCTTATATTAAATAAAAGCTAATTGAGCTAAGAAGCATGAAACAATTGTTTTTATAAAAAAACATAATTAGATATAATAAATTAATTTTACAAAGACTTGTGCATTATTTATTAAGAATATATATCATAATAATATAAATTAAATTATTTTATAACGCGTCCTAATATATTATTTGGCATAAAAATAATTATACGATTAAATAAAAAATACTAAATATTGTCATATACTCATAATAATTTATTTCTCATCATATTTCTAACATTATTATTATATATTCAGGTAGATTTGACTCTCATCACTCATAACTCATGACCATGGTTGGAAAAATCGATTTTTAAAGGAGTCACTGAATCGGATCAAATCGGTTCAGTTAAATTGGCCCAAATCGATCATATAAAAAATTTTGACAACTCATAACATAAATAAATGAAATACATAATTATATAATTTCTCAACACAAATACACAAGTTTCTAGTTTAATACATGTACAAAAGATTTTCCTCTTCCCAGTAAACTTAGAGTACCCACATCTTTTCATTTAATTTACTCCCAAACTTCAATCTCTTCTATATCTAACTCATTCAATCCATGTGAACATATTTCTTCCCTAATCTTTTCTTTTTTCTTTTTAGCCTTTTCTATACTTTTGAAATAGTCTTCCATTTTTCGTACATCTACTTTAGGAACTTCTTACAAGTAGCAACATTTCCTTTAATTCTAGCAAAATGTTACTTGAAGCAATATACCCCTCCACTTATGATTTTTTTACAAAAGTTACAGGTTACTTGCTTCTTAGATGCATCAACTGGTGTGCCATATTCCCAACTAATATCTATCTTCCCTATGATAAATCTGGCAATGATAAAAAATACAGTAAATAGTTAAATTCAGAATCTAAGTGAGTGCCAAAACGGCCGGATAGCGTGAGATCATAAATTAAATTAAACAACCATCAAGTAAGCCAGCGACAACGTCAAATCATATATCAAAACAAAAAACAAATCTACCAATATAGAATTTGTACCAAAAACAGCAGCTAAATTCAAAATCATATATCAGAACAAACAAGTCTGCACAATATAGAATTTATAAAGCAATAGCTCATTTCAAATCAAAGTGAGCACCAAAGTGACGGGCCAACGATATGAGAAAATTAATTGAAGTAAACAATCATTAGTGAGCCAATGACGAAATAAAATTATAAACTAGAACAACTACCAAATGTGTGCAATGTTGAATTTGTTCCAATAGTGACATTGATAATTGAGATTATAAATTATAGTAATCAACCATCAACAATGCCAAAGCCAGCAAAAATCATACCCTACAACACACAAAAAATTTGCATAGCATACAATTTGTAATAAAAAATAGCAGCTAAATATCAAAAAGAAATGAGCACCAAATTCATCATCAACAAACAACAACTAGAACAAACGCCAAATTTGCATAGCATAGAATTTGTACAAAATTAGAACAAATAGAAAAGGCCAGCATAAAAATTTTCAAAAAAATTTGCAAAGGTACAAACAGAGGCCAAAGGGAAGGGGGCGGCGGTAGACGGGTGGGGGCAAGGGGCGGCAACGGAGTGAGGGGTGGCGGTAGATGGGCGGAGGCAAGGGGTAGCACACGGGGTCAGCGGCGGAGGTAGGGGCGAGGCCGGAAGGAAGGGGCGGCAGTAAACGGGTGGAGGGAGGGCGGAGGCAAGGATTGGCGGTGGCAGATGGGTAGAGGGAGGGGTGAGGAGGTAGATTTTAGGTTTTTAAAATTTCGATTCCACTTTTACTTGAATGGAATTTTTTTCGGGCATAAATAATTTATTTATTATCATACCTAGGGTATTTTAGTCATTTATTCACAAAAAACCGATTCTTTCAGATTTACCCCAATTCCGAATCCGTCGTGAATCAGTTGGAATCGGGGTGGATCAGCCAATTCGACGTCTGTTTTATAAAAAAACTGATTCACGGGGTTTTTTCGATCGGATTGCTTCCGATCCTTTTTTAAATCAGCTAAGGCCGATTTTTTCATCTTTGCTCATGACTAGCCTCGACTCCTACATGGTTCATAAAATTGACTCGACTTAAACTGATGGTTGAACCGACTAGTTCGCTAGTTTAAAACTCTAACTTGAGTCATAGGTTTTACAAATTTAGGCTAGAATGGTTGAGAAAAATTTTAATTTTATGTTAAAGGTAATTAAAAGTATTAATTAAGTAGCAATTAATAAGTAAACTTTTTTCCTAGAATACAGTTTTAATATTGAATGGAATTTTTCATCTTTTAAATTTTTTAATTCATCATTATGTTTTAGAATTTTCCTAATAATAATTAACATAAAGTAAATGATTAAAAACCTAAACTAGGTAGATATTTATGGAGCCTATGAAATTAAAAATATATTAAAAACTAAATTTATATATGTACAAGTAAAAACAATTTAATTTGAGTAATAAAATTATAAATATTTCAGTAGAAGTTAGTCATTTTTTTAAGGTCCATAATTGGGAGAATTATGCTTCAAAATTTGTTTAATATTAAATAACAGAAATAACAATATTAAATTAACTATTAATGGGCCCATAAAATTATTGTATGTCCATAATCAATCACTATACAAAAAAGGCTAGGACATTATAAGGGCATAAAAAACTTTGTCGCTTCGTTATTGTAAAGGGCTTAATATACGAAAATATCTATGAAGATAAAAGAAATGTCTCCATACTGATCCATTAACAATTTTTGTTTTTAAAAGTTAATAATAAAACTTTTGATCATAGCTTTAAATACCATATTTGTTATCATATCGGATTTATAGCCAATGTAGAATATACTTATAAGTTCAATTGGGTCAAAAAGGGTTTGATTAAATTTTAAAATAATAAATTAAATATATTATTAGATATTGTAAATGCACTTTTCATCAATAATTAACTAAATATAGGCTAAAATAATATGAATCTTAATAAAAATCAAATATTGTAAAAATTAAATTAAAAAATTAAGTATAGATTAAAATATTGGGATGAAGGTATAAATTATACGAATTTTGAAAACAGTATACAATAATACCAGATAAGTTAGAAGACAAAATATAATGTTTAAAATTATGCTCTTAATATGCCGTTCTAAAAAATTTATATCACTTGCCCCATTATAAATATCAAACCTGTTTGCTCAAAATTAATGGTGCCTATTTGTTTGGTTGAACTAGGCAACCGATTTGACTAAATCCTAACGGAAAGATTTAGATAATTAACAATTAAGTTTGGTTTGGAAGTGACAAGTATCTGATTATAAATAATCGAGTTTGGTAATAAATTAAGTGCATAGTACCCAATATTAATTAGAAAGTAAAAAGTTAAATGATAAATGGTTAATTTGGTTTATAAATTTATCTTAAATATTAGGCCTAATATATGAGTCTAAATTTGGAGCACATACGAGCGCACAAGAAGTCTAAACCATGGGTGGAGGCAAGAAGTCTAAACGATGGGTGGAGAGGGTGGTAAATGCCTTACTTTTTTTCAAAAAATTCGACACAGGTAAAGAAGCCAAAAAAATAAAAAATTGGCATAAAAGATGAGCACATCCACGGTGGAGAGGGCGGCCAGCTCTCCACCCCTTCTCGCGTCCCTCCTCCCCTTCCTAGACGCTCTAATTTTTTCCGTAAAAAAGCCGGACCACTTTTAAAATATAAAAGCAATAAAAGAAATAAAATAAAAGGGCATAAAAAATGGGCACGGAAGAGACCAACACAGAGTTAGAAAATCAAAAAATAAAAAATAAAAAATCTCCTAAGGAAAGGGCGAGACAATCAGATGCCAGCTCAATCTCTTCACGCGTGCAATCAGATTCAGTCGCGGGCCAACCTTTCCCGCCCTTATAAATACCCCTCCCGTTCCCAATCTTCCCTCCTCAAAATCAAAATCAGAGCATTCACTTTCCACTTAACCCAGTCAATCACTCTTGCATTATCAAGACCATAAACATGGACGCTTACTACAATCAGAGCTGGAGCTCTGGCGACGGCCCATCTCCGGCATCGGAGGAGGCGCCCTACTTCGCCCGCCTGGCCTCCGACTGCCCCAAGAAGCGCGCCGGCCGCAAGAAGTTCCGGGAGACCCGCCACCCGGTCTACCGCGGCGTACGCCAGCGCAACGGCGACAAGTGGGTCTGCGAGGTCCGCGAACCCCACGGGAAGGCGCGGGTCTGGCTTGGGACCTACACAACTCCGGAGATGGCCGCCCGCGCACACGACGTGGCTGCCATGGCCTTCCGCGGTCGCTCCGCCATGCTCAATTTCGCAGACTCTGCTTGGCTCCTCCCCATTCCTGATACCGGAGATGCTGCAGACATTCGGCGGGCAGCAACGGAGGCAGCAGAGATGTTCCGGCCGGCGGCAGAAGGCGCCGGAGAGGAAGGGGCAGCGGAGAATTCGACGCCAAAAGAGGCGGATTTTGTGCCAGCAGGAGCGGGGGAGGAGGAGACGGCTACGTTTTTTATCGACGGCGAGCTGGAGTTGGGGATGCCGACGCTGATGGATAGCCTCGCGGAGGGGTTGCTATCGCCGCCGCTGCCGCCTCCGACGTTTGGTTGGGGAGATGAGATGGACGTGTGGGCCGATGTGTCACTGTGGCCTCACTCGGTATGAGTGACCAGATGTTTCTATGTGCTGACGCGGCAGCTGTTTTTAGCATGCTGTACGGAAGCTTCCGAGTGGTACCGTTTTTTTTTTGTTTTTTTGTTTTTGTAAAAAGAAAAAAATTTAGTTTATTACTTGAACTCATGAGTCGTGAGTGTAAACCCATGATACGTGTGGTCGTAGACCCATCAGTTTTAAAGCAGGGCGGGAGGTGTGGACCCATCTGTTGAAAGCACAGGGAAGGTGTAGTGTGCTGATTGTTTTATAGCCAATAGTGGCCATTATATGTCAACTTATTATGAAGTACAAAGGTTTTTTTTTAGTATAAAGTTTTTGTTTTATTGGAATATAAAGTTGGGTAATGTTTTGTACCCATAAGCAGAAGGATATTCCTTTATTTAGAAAATGATCAATTTGTCTGTTTTTATCTGTATATGCATTTGGAAAATAAAATTAAGTTTAAAGGTGCACCGCGAATTACAAATGGCTTTCCCAGCTAGCGTTTGTTTCTTTGGTTAAAAGCCTAAAAAAACGTAGTGTTACTTTTTCAATCAATAGTAGTGATTGACACGGGATAGATTTTAGATAGCAGTGATTACTTTGAAATAGATAAGGTTAAGGTAAAGACCTTTGTAACCGACTACGGGCAAAGTCAATCATGCCTACTTAGAATAGTCT
>JAURVB010004875.1:0-12680 GCA_033002965.1 Piper betle
ATCGTAACTGTATTGGTGTGTATTTTGAATTGCTTGTCATTCATGTAGTACTATGTTAGGATTTTGCATATTTATTCATTCATGATGGGTCGTATCTTCATCTTAAGACGCCGAGATTGGATCCACATGAGTTAGGTTCGGGTTAGCCGACCCTAACCGGGGCCTGTAACATGCCGGTTCGGTTCACGAGCGTGAACCGGATTTGGGGTGTTACACAAGACCTGCGATGCATGGCTCGACCGACGACTCAATCGCTATTGGTGACCCTTTTGTTTTCAAAAAGTAATTTTATTTGTAGGGCAATTTTATCATTATAAAAAACTAGTTGGAATCATGCACGATATTCAGGCTTTATCAATATCTTTTTGAAATATAATATAATAATTTTAAGAGCTCTATATGCAAAAAATACAACTCATATAGCTTATACGGCTACACCTTTTATTTTGAGCAATTTAGTGGGTCCTATAATTCAAAGACTACAACGATAAATAAAAAGTAAATAATCAGGGTAATTATAAAACTTCAACATAATTTAATGTTTTTAACCTTATCATCTTAATTATCAAAGGAACCGTAATAAAAATTAATTTTATAATATCTATTAACATGTGTATCTTTTGAAAAGTTATAAAGTAAATAATAACAATATTAAAAAAAGACAAATTTCATCAACCTCCTATTTATGCACCCTACTTTTAATATATATATATATATATATATATATATATATATATATATATATATATATATAGTTTTGTGAGACCTACTAATAAGGGTTCAAATTAAATGTGTTACTTATATGAATTATATGAGGAATAACTTATATAAAATTTTCCCTAATTTTAAACATGAATATATTTTAGTTTAAATTTAGAATTTTCGTTTATTTACAGTTCTTTGAATGAGAAATGAATATAATTTGACTTGACTTAGTTATCTTAACTTGGTTTAGGATTCTTACTTATTTTTACATTATATAGAATTCATTTTTAATTATTTGAAAGAGGTTTAAATGTGATTTGACTTTAATTGGATATCTTAACTTGATTGAACATTGAAACACCCCAATTTAACCCAAAGAACAGACTACCACATTCAAACTTTATGGAAAGAGATCTCAACCCTCAAGGAGTCTTAAGACGGTCTATATACATGATTTTTATAGAATGCATGCTAAATGATACTATATAGGTCAGAGCTTAAATTTAGGGCTCTTGAATGAACACTCCAAGCCATAAGAGAGGTTGCACTTCCCTTGCAACTAACAGGGAGACTATCATATGCGATGATCACTTTGAGCTACATGAAGACAACACCCCTGTCCAAGTACGGTTGAAAACTCTATTAATAAAATCTATGAACACTGCCAGTGCGTTATTCAGCTCGAAAGATATGACTAAGAACTTAGAATGAATGTATAAGTCTTAAAGGTTGTCTTCAATACATCTTCATCGCAAATCCTCAACTGATGTTAGCTTGGATCAAAGATTGATCTTCGGGAAACTAATTCACTATTGATTCAAATGGAAAACCAGCCCAAGGAGGGCCTAACTAGTCAAAGTGTCAAAAGATGGAACACGAGGAAGCTAATGTACAAACAATACCACAATGCATACGAGTTACCTAATGTTTGATTCATGCAAATAGAACATCCTAGATGAGTCGAATTTACAAAGGAGACTAAATTTCTAGAAAAAATATTGCATTATCCTCATACACCACACTACCTAAGGGTTTGAAGGAGTACTAGTATGGTCCATACATATCTCCATACCGCTCACTCTCTTATTCGTAAAATCCTTAAACATGCACATACTTATATAAAAGGTTTAAGGAAGAGACTTACTTGTATCATATATTTCTGGAGCTTCAGTTCAAAAACCAACAAGGGATCTCATCCTTATAGTTTTATTAAACACGTGTAGAAAACACAGCTAAATAGCTCGACATTGAAGGGATCTGATAAAACGCCGCCGATGTCATCCTATATCTAAAACACGATTAAACTCGATACGCAGGGAGTGAAGCAGAGATCAAGTAAAAGAAGAGTCCTCCAGACCTATCATCTAAGCTCTAAGCGTATCTACGCATCTATGGTGAGCTTAGACTTTGAAACCTACATTGGAACCCACTACTAGGTAAAATACTAAAATCTCTATATGATGCATGCTCGTGGTGTGTGCTCTCATCATCTGTACACCTTAATAAAAAAGACTGCTAAATAAACCTACAACTAAACATACTACACGCAAATCAAGACATAATAAAGGAAATAACTAATAAATAAACAATAAATAAATAAATACACTCATGAATAAATAGATAAATAATAAAGACCTGACAATAATAATAGTCTAATCATAAAATAATAATATAATAATAAATTAATAAATAAAGAAGAGTAATCATAACATCCAAACATGCTAAATCACATGAATATGCATCTAAACTAATATAGAGGTTCTCGAATTACTGAAAACAGTGCAAGGACAAACAAAAATGTTCCTAAAATTAGCTGAACCGGACAGGGCTGAGCAAAACCAGACCGAGTCGAATGGGCTGAACCAACTTGGTTTGGGTTAACCGGAAAATGGGTTGGGTTGACTGGGCGGACATGAATTGGATTGATGGACACAGACACAGACATGGGCTCGAACTGGTTGGCATGTATTGGCGGGCTGGCTAACCCGGGAACGGCTAGGCAGACGTGGACACGAACACTAGGTAGTCAGATGCTACATGGGCAAACAGGCTGGATTGGGGGCAGTGGTGCCGGTCACTGGAAAACGCTGACAGTGGCTCGGCAGGGGTTGCCACCAGTTGGTTCAACAGGAGGCATCTAGGCAGAGGTGCTTGTGGTGATGATTGGCGGAGTTCGACTACTGGCTAGCCAAAAAATGGATGGAAAGAAGGTGGTATCGCCGATCGCTGCCACGGCGGTGGTCGTGGGTGGTCTCAAAAGATCGGTCGTCGAGTGAGGAAGCTATTTGGGCTGACAGTCATATGTGTCTGGCTATTGGCTGGTCGGAAAATGGCCAAAAAAGATCGAAAACACTGCCAGGCAAGTACGAGTCGCTGGTGGCGATCGTGGCCACGGTGAAGGTTGGTGTCGGTCTCGAAAGGAAGATCTCGATGAGGGGAAGCTGTCGGGGTAGTGAGATTCACCGGAGGACAATTGTCGGTGCCAAAAAATGGCCCAAAAGGGTGGCGGCGGAGGCAAAAGTTGCCATAAAAAATGTTGTCATCGGCGGTGTCGGTGGTGATGGTGGGTACGGACTGATGGGCGGTCGCAAGGTGGTCGTGGTTGTACGGATCTGGTGGCCGAAGGAGGAGTGGGGTCTCGCCATCGGCGAGCCAAAGTGGTGGCAACGGTAATGGTAAATTGGGAGATAAACGTTTGTGTGAAATCAATGGCTGAAGCTAGGGTTGAGTGGACATCTCAGATCTTGGCACATGGCATAATCTAGACGTCTGACAAGTTGTGGCCTAGTGGGGCCCCCCTATGAGTATATATAATATACATATGGATGGAAAGCTCGGATTAAGATCGTTCAAAGTCAAAACTTACTTAAGTCCTTAAAGTGACTCTATATGCGGGAATCAAGGCAAGCAAGCTAAATGAGCCTAGAACCTTGAACTCAATTGAGAGAAAATCTGCGACTCAAATCAAGTTGGGCCTATAGGGGCAATCCGGTAGTCCAAAATCCTTTAGATGCATGTAAATGAGATACCCTGACGATACTAAATGATGCGACGACTTAGATCTAAGACTAAAATCCTAGCTAACTTATAAAAATCATATGTATACCTCGTGTATATACTGATAACTCATGTGCTGTTGTAGCCTAACTGAAGCTATCATGTGCATGTCGGGCATACTCAGCCACCATAACATGCTTATATGGCCATGTATGCCTCATAGTCATATTTTGAAAATTGGTCTGGTTCGAACTCGGTTGGATCGATTCGATACTAACCCGAACCGGCAAAACTAAAATCAGGTAAAACCCTAACCTGAAGCTAGGTTTTACACAAAAACCCACAACTAAAACATTGGCCTAGCATCCACCAGAGTCCTCATGATTTGCGCAGCTACACTGGCCAATGCTAAGCCTTCTCACCTTCATAATATAAGAAAATGCGTCAGCAATAGTTGTCACCGAGTCCTAAATAATTAATAGGGAAAAATCTTAATATTGGCAAATGGATAAAATAGCTATCCACAAGAAACTGAAAAGAAACAACTCTACAACACACTTGTCGTAAGCAAAGGGCTAATAAGGCCTAATCATAATCATTGATAATCTATACACATGGACCGGATAATAACTCACAGTAACATGCAAGTAAAATGGCTAATTGGTCCTAGCTGATGATCCATGTAGCACTGAGTAGTCAAGATATACTCGATAGAGATAACAAGTCAAATAGTGCTAAAATATACACAACACACAGCTAGTAATTTGATGTCATACATATAAGACCATCACTGAGCACCACAGGTTGGTACCAACTGGGCCCTCAATGACATCACGCATCCCATCCATCTTGTGTGATATCAAATTTGAGCATGGACATGTCTTATAGCACTAAAGTATGACTTTCAATTAGAACTTATAATCTTTCAAAAACTGATCAGGGGATATCATCCTTGAGGCTTTATTAATCTGGAAGATCGGCTAAATGTGTAAAACCCGTGACTCGAGTCAGAGTTTTACGAGAGCAAACCAGTCGGTTCGAGTGGAGTCAGCTTCATGGATCGCGAGCTGAGTTGAGGCCAGCTATGAGTTATGAGCGATGAGGGTCATGTATGCTCAAGTATACGATGATAATGTCAAAAAGATGATGAAAAATGGGTTATCAAGTATGTGGAGGTATGAAGTATTGATTGTTATTTTATTTGATCGTAGAATATTTTTAGGGCCGAATGATGAATTAGGATACAATATAGGGAGTTTGGGTGGGTTATTAGTTATAGAACATATCATTTGGATGTTGCTGTGTTCGTCTGATTTTACGAGAATTTTCCCATATTTTTCTAGATTTTTTTTAGAATTTATTGCGAACTAGTTATTATTTTGACTCGAGTAGGAATCGAGTCAATACTTATTTACGAGTTTGCCAATGAGGGTATTTTTCTCCCTACCGACACCTACCCTTCCAAAACCCTCGCCGCCATGTGCTCATCGCCGCCGCCGCCACTCTTGACACCGCGCTGCCACTGATCAACGCCGCCCCACTCCGCCGTGCCGTCACCGTGCCGCCACGACCCACCCAGGCCACCATCTCGCCGCCACGACGCCGGAATTGCCCCACAAGCCGCGACGCCCTCCCTCATCAATTCACTACCATCCGGGCCGCGCCACCGCCGCTGTGACCCCGATGACCACCCCCTCACCGTCGCCGACGTTTCCCCCATCATCCCGATCGCCGTCGAGGCCGGCTGTAGCCCTGATCGAAGCACGCCGCCGCTGTCGCCCGTTTTTGACACCGTCGCCGACAGCCATTGCTGCCCCAACTACCCTGTTTGACACCACCATTGGACCAAGCTCGTCGAGTTGGTGCCAATAGACCCCCTGATTGCCCCGTCCCGAAACGTCACCGGAAAACCGCCAGAAAACTGCCGACAATCGCCGGAAAACCCCCGGAACCGCCGGAAAATTTTATTGGTGGGAAATTCGCCGGATCATCCACCAAGCACACCCGGTCCAATCTGATCGGACTTCGGACGCCGCTAGGTGCCGAATTCGAGTTTCGAGCCACAAAACGAAAACCCTAGCCGTCGCCGATTTTCGACGACATGAGGTATAATTTATTTTAACTTAATTATTTGAAAGTATTGATTATTAGAATTGCATGCTAGGATTGGTGAATTGTGTGTTATAATAATATATATAAATGTAGATTTGATTAAGGATAAAATATGAAATTTGTTTGATTGAGTGGTGTTAAAAATGGAGGCTAAGAAACTAATTAGGGTAACTAGGTAATGATCATGATCTAATGCAAACTAGCCTAAGTAGACTTGCTAGAATTGATATAGGTTGATGTGTGTTGATTGATGCGTGATTGTGTTGATTGTGTGTGCATGCTATAGGATGTGTGATTCATCATGCGGGCATTAGTTTTTAGCTTGATTGTGTAGGTACGGTGTAGGAGCTCGCCGCCTAGGCGCGTGGACCCGTTTGGAGCTTCTACCAGGTCCGTTTAGGACTCGTTCTCTATTTTTACGCTACTCTATTGTGTATTTGATTTATCATGTGCAGGACGAGTTAAGTGGCATTTTATCGGATCCCACTTAACTCGGGCCATTTAGCCAACTGTTCTTTTTCGGATTAATAACCCTCGAGGATGAGATCCCTCGAGTTTGTTTTCGAACTTCAGATCCAGCTCACGATGCCTTCGGGCCTATTGTATAAATCCCAACCCAGGCCTATATATATATAGTTTTCGCGTTTTCGGTGAGAGATGGAATGAGGGTTACTAACGGCCACGCCTTCAGATAGGGCGTGTGCTCGGAAGAGCGGGCTCTGGAGCTGGGGAGAACCCACTTCGTTCCCGAAGGATCCGGACAACTCCACCTTTGAGTTCCTCAAACCCGGAGAAGTGTGGAGGTTTACGGGTACTGCAATGCAGCGCATGTCTAGACTTGTGGTTCAAAGGGCACTAAAGGCGACTGCCTGAGAGTGCTCGGCCTTTGTGCTCAAGGCCAGGAGTAATATGGAAGGTGCAGAGGGCGAAAAGGAATGAGATTTGATGCGAGAAGCGATAGAGAAATGGCCAACGTATGAGAATGAGAAAGAAAGGGGGACGCTGTCGACTCGAGGGCGACGGCCCGATAGCGACGGCTCCCGTATGTGCCCTGATGAGAGTTCTTGAGGAAGTATATGGTTTTCATTCAACAGGAGAGTTTGCTCTCCTATGCCAGATTGATATTAGTTATTTTCCAGGCCGGTAACACTCGTTACTGACGGTTTTTCTATATATATGTAGGTGAGGAATGCGAGCGATGAAAGCTGTCGGGACTGCGGAGGAGCAGCACGGAACCGCGCACACATGTACCTGCCACGTGTAATGTATAATGATGGTTGTTTAATGCTGTGTGAATGATTATTAGAATGTTTTTGTCTTGATGAATTGCCTGTTATGAAATGAACGGATAGATGTGAATGAGCAGGGAGCCTTGGAGTTCAGACTCGGCTCAGGTGAAAACGAATGAGATAGTGATTGAATGCCATGGTAGATTGTTATGTTTTATCGTATTTTGATAAAATATTTATATACCCTTGTTGTGGACAGGTTGGCCCCTATTGCACTTTTAGGGGAAACTTTGTCCGTTTTTCCGTAGTAGTATATATTTTCTTTTGGTTTCTCATTTATTGTTTTGTCTTGTCTTTGCTTGCACGTCATGGCATGCATGTAGGACTCCGTTAGAATCCAATTGTTCCCATTCATGCATTTCATATTTGCATCTCCATCTTGAGACGCCGAGAGTAGATCCGGGTCGGCTTAACCGAATCTAGTAGATTAGCGAACGGTTCGGTCGCCGGTGACATTTCCGGGTCGGTTCACGGGTGAGCCGAAACGGGGTGTTACAACAGTGGTATCAGAGCCAACTCTTGGCATATGTTCTCTGATACCAACAGTGGTATCAGAGCTAACCCTTGGTTGATTAAGATGGTAGATGCATTACAGGTTACATGTGTGCCGAAGCTGCTCCGAGCTGTACCGACAGGTATTTTTCTGTCTTTAATGTTTTTGATTCATAGATTTTCTTACAAATCGGTAGTGTGACAGGGTGAGTAGACTAGAGCAGGAACTACTAGCAGGATGGTGACACAGACCCGTCAGACACAGATCAGGAGTCCATCTCCTCCCATAGTCCAGGCAGGATAGTCCCGACCATGGTCACAGTGACACAGCTTCCAGTCGACCTAGGACCACCATGCCACCAGCAGAGACGAGTGTACCGGTATCAGCTAGTCGTCGTACGGAGAGCCATCGCCGAGACAGTCGACGCGATAGTCACCGCAGTGGGAGTAGTCGACAGGAAAGGGATGCTGCGATAGCTAGGCTAGTTGAGGTTCAGATGCAAATGCAGCAGAATCAGGAGGAATTTAGGAGAGAGCTCAGACAGATAGCTCTATCAGTGGCTAGAGTAGAGAAGAGACCAGCCGTAGGATGAAGAGGCGCAAGGAGAGCCAGTAGCGCCCATGGGCCCTCCGCCGCCGCCTCCTCCTCCACCGCTGCAATAGGGAGCTACCCCCGCAACAGCTCCTCTGGTTGCCCCACTTCAGGCAAGGATGAGACAGGACGTCAGTGGACCCGCGATAGCAGGTAGTGGGCAGACCGCATGGGGGAGTGGAGCAGTTGGAGGTGACAGTGTACCAGTTGGTACGGGACCACAGTTTCCCCGATATGAGCAAGGAGAGGGATCAAACAGATCTGTAGACGTGAGGAGTTTGGAACTGTGGCAATATGAGAGGTTCGTGAAGAATGGCTGACAACCTTTCTTTGGGAAGTTGGATGCGGAGGAGGCATTCCTATGGATATCGTCGGCCATAGGAGTGTTTGATAGTATGGCATGCCCCGTAGAACACAGAGTACGCGTCGTCACAGGAGCATTCCAAGACGAAGCGAGGATATGGTGGAGTTCGGTGCAGAATTCTGTATTTGCTCATCGCCAGCCTCAGGACATCACTTGGGAGGAATTCAGAGTGGAATTTGATGGAAAGTACTTTCCACCAGATGTTAGGAAAAGGAAGGAACGGGAGTTCCAGATGTTGAGGCAAGGACCTATGACAGTGGTACAGTATGAGACAAGGTTTAGAGAGTTGGAGAGATTTGCACCAGATTTGGTTTCGACCAAAGGAAGAAGAACCATCATGAGATTCAGATGGCATACTTGGATAGGAAGTTTACTACCTTCGGTGATGTAGTGAGAGCTGCAGGTGAAGCTGAGCGGGTGATAGCTACACGACCATGTCGAGATGTCGACCAGAGGCAGCAACATCCGAGGCCATATTAGCCAGAGCAGGGGGCACAGTAGAGACGACGTGTAGATGCGCCAGTAGCCATGAGAGCCATGGATGGCCAGGTTTCGATGTGTAGGTACGGAGTAGGAGCTCGCCGCCTAGGCACGAAGACACGCTTGGAGCTTCTACCAGGGTTGTTTAGGACTCGTTCTCTATTTTACGCTATTATATTGTGTATTTGATTTATCATGTGCAGAATGAGTCAAGTGGCATTTTATCAGATCCCACTTAACTCGGGCCATTTAGCCAATAGTTTTTTTCTGATTAATAACCCTCGAGGATGAGATCCCTTGATTCAGTTTTTGAAATTAAGATCCACCATAAGTTGCCTTCGGGCCTATTGTATAAATCCCAATCCAGGCCTATATATGTCTAATTTTCGCGTTTTCAGTGAGAGATGGAATGAGGGTTACTGACGGCCACACCTTCACATAGGGCGTGTGCTCGGAAGAGCGGGTCTAGAGCTAGGGAGAACCCACTACGTTCTCGAAGGATCCGGACAACTCCACCTTTGAGTTCCTCAAACCCGGAGAAGTGTGGAGGTTTACAGGTTCTGCAATGCAGCGCATGTCTAGACTTGTGGTTCAAAGGGTACTAAAGGCGACTGCCTAAGAGTGCTCGGCCTTCGTGCTCAAGGCCAGGAGTAATGTGGAAGATGTAGAGGGTGGAAAGGAATGAGATTTGATGCAAGAAGAGATAGAGAAATGGCCAAGGTATGAGAATGAGAAAGAAAGAGGGACGCTGTCGACCCAAGGGCGACGGCTCCCATATATGCCCTGATGAGAGTTCTTGAGGAAGTATATGGTTTTGATTCAATAGGAGAGTTTGCTCTCCTATGCCAGATTGATATTAGTTATTTCCCGGACTGGTAACACTCGTTATTGACAGTTTTTCTATATATATGTATGTGAGAAATGCGAGGGAAGAAAGTTGTTGGGACTACGGAGGAGCAGCACGGAACCACGCACACATGTACCTGCCGTGTGTAATGTATAATGATGGTTTGTTACTGCTACGTGAATGATAATTTTGATGTGTTTGTTTGGATGAATTGCTTGTTATGAAATGAATGGATAAATGTGAATGAGTAGGGAGCCTTGGAGTTCAGCCTCGGCTCAAATGACAACAAATGAGATAATGATGGGATATCGCGGTAGATTGTTATGTTTTATTGTATTTTGATAAAATATTTATATACCCTTGTTGTGGATAGGTTAGCCCCTATTGCACTTTTAGGGGAGATTCTGTCCATTTTTCCGTAAAAATTAATGAATGTTTATTTAAATTTCTTGCTTGTTGCATGGTTTTGTTTTGCTTGCACGTCATGGCATGCATGTAGGACCGGGTTAGAACCGAATTATTCCCATCATTATCTCATTTGTTGTCATTTGAGCCGAGGCTGAACTCCAAGGCTCCCTACTCATTCACATTTATCCATTCATTTCATAACAAGCAATTCATCCAAACAAACACATCAAAATTATCATTCACGTAGCAGTAACAAACCATCATTATACATTACACACGGCAGGTACATGTGTGCGTGGTTCCGTGCTGCTCCTCCGTAGTCCCAACAACTTTCTTCCCTCGCATTTCTCACATACATATATATAGAAAAACTGTCAATAACGAGTGTTACCAGTCCGGGAAATAACTAATATCAATCTGGCATAGGAGAGCAAACTCTCCTATTGAATCAAAACCATATACTTCCTCAAGAACTCTCATCAGGGCATATATGGGAGCCGTCGCCCTTGGGTCGACAGCGTCCCTCTTTCTTTCTCATTCTCATACCTTGGCCATTTCTCTATCTCTTCTTGCATCAAATCTCATTCCTTTCCACCCTCTACATCTTCCACATTACTCCTGGCCTTGAGCACGAAGGCCGAGCACTCTTAGGCAGTCGCCTTTAGTACCCTTTGAACCACAAGTCTAGACATGCGCTGCATTGCAGAACCTGTAAACCTCCACACTTCTCCGGGTTTGAGGAACTCAAAGGTGGAGTTGTCCGGATCCTTCGAGAACGTAGTGGGTTCTCCCTAGCTCTAGACCCGCTCTTCCGAGCACACGCCCTATGTGAAGGTGTGGCCGTCAGTAACCCTCATTCCATCTCTCACTGAAAACGCGAAAATTAGACATATATAGGCCTGGATTGGGTTTTATACAATAGGCCCGAAGGCAACTTATGGTGGATCTTAATTTCAAAAACTGAATCAAGGGATCTCATCCTCGAGGGTTATTAATCAGAAAAAAACTATTGGCTAAATGGTCCGAGTTAAGTGGGATCTGATAAAATGCCACTTGACTCATTCTGCACATGATAAATCAAATACACAATATAATAGCGTAAAATAGAGAACGAGTCCTAAACAACCCTGGTAGAAGCTCCAAGCGTGTCTTCGTGCCTAGGCGGCGAGCTCCTACTCCGTACCTACACATCGAAACCTGGCCATCCATGGCTCTCATGGCTACTGGCGCATCTACACGTCGTCTCTACTGTGCCCCCTGCTCTGGCTAATATGGCCTCGGATGTTGCTGCCTCTGGTCGACATCTCGACATGGTCGTGTAGCTATCACCCGCTCAGCTTCACCTGCAGCTCTCACTACATCACCGAAGGTAGTAAACTTCCTATCCAAGTATGCCATCTGAATCTCATGATGGTTCTTCTTCCTTTGGTCGAAACCAAATCTGGTGCAAATCTCTCCAACTCTCTAAACCTTGTCTCATACTGTACCACTGTCATAGGTCCTTGCCTCAACATCTGGAACTCCCGTTCCTTCCTTTTCCTAACATCTGGTGGAAAGTACTTTCCATCAAATTCCACTCTGAATTCCTCCCAAGTGATGTCCTGAGGCTGGCGATGAGCAAATACAGAATTCTACACCGAACTCCACCATATCCTCGCTTCGTCTTGGAATGCTCCTGTGACGACGCGTACTCTGTGTTCTACGGGGCATGCCATACTATCAAACACTCCTATGGCCGACGATATCCATAGGAATGCCTCCTCCGCATCCAACTTCCCAAAGAAAGGTTGTCCGCCATTCTTCACGAACCTCTCATATTGCCACAGTTCCAAACTCCTCACGTCTACAGATCTGTTTGATCCCTCTCCTTGCTCATATCGGGGAAACTGTGGTCCCGTACCAACTGGTACACTGTCACCTCCAACTGCTCCACTCCCCCCTGCGGTCTGCCCGCTACCTGCTATCGCGGGTCCACTGACGTCCTGTCTCATCCTTGCCTGAAGTGGGGCAACCAGAGGAGCTGTTGCGGGGGTAGCTCCCTGTTGCAGCGGTGGAGGAGGAGGCGGCGGCGGAGGGCCCATGGGCGCTACTGGCTCTCCTTGCGCCTCTTCATCCTACGGCTGGTCTCTTCTCTGCTCTAGCCACTGATAGAGCTATCTGTCTGAGCTCTCTCCTAAATTCCTCCTGATTCTGCTGCATTTGCATCTGAACCTCAACTAGCCTAGCTATCGCAGCATCCCTTTCCTGTCGACTACTCCCACTGCGGTGACTATCGCGTCGACTATCTCAGCGATGGCTTTCCATACGACGACTAGCTGATACCGGTACACTCGTCTCTGCTGGTGGCATGGTGGTCCTAGGTCGACTGGGCTGTGACATATGTCCCTGCCTGGG
>JAURVB010004878.1:0-15706 GCA_033002965.1 Piper betle
CCAATATTATCCTCATGTTCTTGGAGAAAGATGATATAATCATCTGACACCATACTTTTCCTTTCTCTCATGAAACTTCTTAATGACATTTGTTGTTGAGGTTGTTGAATTTGTTCTTCAAGAATAACATGCAGTTCTTTATGAGGGAGATTTTCAACATTTTCTTGTTGTTTTAGTATTGCTTCTTGAACAATGTTAGGAATGGAAGATCATTGCCAATAACAATTGTAGGAAGAGAAATAAATTCTTCTTCAAAGATAAAGTCCCTAACCTCATTTCTTCCTCCAAACTCAACATCCTCAAAGAACTAAACGTTTTCGTCTCAAAGAAAGATCTTGATGTTGGATCCTAAGTTTTATATCTCTGAGACCATTTAGAATACCCAACAAAATAGTTGTTGATTGTTCTAGGGTCCAATTTCCTCTCATTTGGTCTATAAGGCCTTGTCTCAAATGGACAACTCCAAATGTGTAAATTCTTAATACTGGGGCTTTAGTTGGTACTCTATTAAGATGGTATGTTATCTTCTTTAGTACCTCACCCCAAAGTGAATCAAGTAAGTAGTATGACAAATCATACTCTTCACCATGTCTTTTAATGTTTATTTTTGTCTCTCAACAACAACATTCATGCTAACCCGATATTGAGTATTGTGGGATGATCTCTCACTCCTCTAGAAATTTGGCAAAGGGCCCTTGACATTGTTTACATGATCCATCATATCTAACATAACATTCACCACCATGATTAGATTTGGCAGTCTTAATATTTTTGCCCAGTTAATTCTCAACTTTAACTTTAAATGCCTTAAACATATCCAATGCTTGAGACTTCTTATGAACAAGATAAAGGTAGCCATAAGGAGAGTAATTGTCTATGAACATAATAAAATATTGTTCACCATTCCATGAAGCCATAGGAAATGACCCACAAATATCCATATGTATTATTTCTAAGACATTAGAACATCTGTTGGCACCTCATCTCCTTACATTTGTTTGTTTCCCCTTAGTGCATTCAACACAGACTTTAAAATCTAATAAATCAAGGGGATGAGGAATTTTATATGACACAAAATGTTTAATTCTTTGTTTAGATGTATGTCCTAATCGATTAAAGTGAATTAGAATTCTCATTCGTTAATTTTCGTTTTGTACCATCTGAAACCCCATATAAAGTTTCGTTAAAAGATGTCATAGTATCCTATAAATATAGATTATCATAAAAAGATAAGGAATCTATACAAAAAATATTTGAATTTTAAAAAACTAAACTTATTATTTTCAAATGAACAAGAGTAACCATATTTGTCCAAAATAGAACTAGAAACCGAATTCAATCCAAAAGATGGTATTAAAGATATGTCTCCTTCAAATCCAAATAAAATATTTTCTATAATAATAATCTAAAAGTCACTCTTGCTTTAACTTCAATTGATTTTCCAACGCCCACATAGATGAATCTTTCAACATCATTTAGTTTTTGATAATTCAAGCAACCCTACAAAGACATATTTATGTAAATAGTAGGAACTGATTATAACCACAAAGTTTGTATTGGTATTGAAGCTAAATTAACCTTAGAACAAACAAAATTAAGAAATGTACCCTTATTTGTATGCCGACCATGATATTTACTACATTACTTCTTTATATGTCCAGGTTTTTCACAAAAGAAAGAAAGTAAGGGCCTCACATTCTTTCTTTTGTTGTTGCCTTGTTAGCAGCTTACTTAACCGTCTTTCTTTTCTTATTATTGTCATGAGAGGTACTACTCAAGTGAGCACTTTCAACCTATTCTTGTTTAACCTTTCTTCTTCTTGCACAAAATAAGAAATGAGCTCATTAAGAGTCCATTTCTCCCTTTGACAGTTCTAAGTGACCTTAAATTGACTGAATTGTTTTGGAAGAAAATTTTAAACTAAATGCACAAGCAACTCTAACTTAGTTCTTGACATCTCTAAGATGTACTCCTTTATGCTGGTCTTTCTTTTAGACTTCTTTCAAATGCATAATTGTTTTAGCCTTATTATTTTTCACAAAATGCTTTTCAATTTCCATAAGGAAATCCTTGGCATTAGTAACTTTCTTAGACACATTGCCCTTGGAGGTTTCTAAAATTCCACGCTTCATGATCATAATACTCATGCGATTTGAATGTTCTCCCATCGAAAAAGTCTCACTTGTCTTCAATGGAACTTCTATCTGGAAGAGGAATGGGTTGTTCAATCCTTAATGCAAGGTCTAGATCCATGAATCTAAGAACGATCATCACATTCTCTTTTCATTCCTTGAAATTATCCTCAAGCATGAGGACAAAATTGATGTTAGAGGAAATCACAGAAGCAAAATGATTAACTAAAAATAGAATGAAATAACATGAACACAATAAGATTAAAAATCAAATAATGGTAAGTTTTATTACGAGATACCTAGTGTAAAATTAATATTTAGTCTTTGACAAAAATAATAATTTGTAAGTGGTACTCTTAGTATACTAATCAAATATTTACAATACATCCTATCAAATAATAAATCTATCTTTAGATAAATTTATTATTCACATTAAAAACTAATAATCGTCACAGACTTATTACCACAACTACACACACACACACACACACACACATACACATATGTGTGTGTGTATAGGGCAGCACTGCAATGTGCTACCCCATTTTTGGTCGTGCATGCAGTGTCGCAATCGTGGGTAGATCGAAATACAGTGGCCCATAGTCCCCCCATCCCATAGACCCCTCCCCTCCCCATCGGACCTGCCCGACCTTGCTGCCCACCCTCCATCCCTCCCGCCATCCCACCCGCCGGCGGCTATAAAACGCCCGTGGCCCCTGCCACTAGACCACACTGCCTCCCCCAGACCACGCCGCACCCCCTTCTCCACCTCCCACCGCTTCCTCCTCCCATCGCCTCCTACTCCCACCACCTCCTCCTCCCACCACTTCTCCAGGTCAGGCTGCTGCCGCCTCTTCACATTATCGGCCACCCTCGGTCAAGGCCCTTGGCTGCTGTGCACCCCCCCCCCCTCCCCCTCTCACTGCATCCTTCTCCCATCGCCTCTCTAGGCGTTGCCACCACTGACTCCTACTCCCACTGCCTCCTTCTCCCACCACCCCTCTAGGCGTTGCCATCACTGACTCCTACTCCCACTGCCTCCTTCTCCCACCGCCTCTCTAGGCGTTGCCATCGCTGACTCCGACTCCCACTGCCTCCTTCTCACACCGCCGGGCTCACCACCTCTACCACTCCGGTATAGTTGGTTTTTTTAAAAAATTAAAATTTCTTTGTTGGTTGAATTAAATGATGAATTTTGGTAATGAATTGATAATGTTGTTGGATAGGATGATGTATTGAAGTGTATGTACATCTGTATTACTATGTTTGCAGTGTTATTATGCACTGACAATTTTTACTTTGCTTGCAGTGGGATTATTTTTGTATTCTTTTGCTTGTTTATCTAAATGGCTAACGCTAAACTTGAGTTAGTTAGCCAAGGATAAACTCAGAGGTCTTTATAGAAGAAATTGTTGAGGATAATAGTGAGAAAGATGTTCAAAATATAAATGAGGTGACAAAAGGCTTAAATATAAATGAAGGGAGTTGTCTGAGTCATTAGTCCCTTGTATAGGAATGAAGTTCGGTTCAATTGAAGAATCATATTCTTTTTATAATGGATATAGCAAAATAAAAGGTTTTGGAACTAGAAAAAATACTTCCCATTATAATAGAAAAACAAATACTACATGTGGGAAGTTATTTGTTTGGGAAAAACAAGTACAAAGAGGACCAATGACAGGAGACAAGTTGGAAAAGATGTTAAAAGAAGAGCAGGTACACGAGAGAAATGTTAGGCAAGAATGGTAATTAAATTAAATGAGGGAGGTAATTGGACATTGGATATCTTTGATGATGTGCATTCACATGAGTTTGCATCTCCATCAAAAATATCAAAGATCCGTTCTCATAAGAAAATGACATCAATTTCAAAAAAATTGATTAATGAACTCTATAATTGTGGCATTGGATCATCAAGAATTTAAAGGGTTTTAAATTATTGTGGTGATGGTTTGGAGGGAGATTTTACTTCGTCTGATTGTAGAAATCATTTGGCAAAGGCAAGAAAAAATCATGTTGGTCATCAATGTATGCAAGTGTTAGTACTTTGAAAGCAAAGCTGGGGTTGAAGAAGGCTTTTTCTTAAGATGGAAATTGATGAAAATAACCAAGTTAGAAGTGTTTTTTGGGCTGATGATAGGGCAAGGATGGCATATATCCAATTTGGAGATGTAATTGTTTTTTATGAGACATATAATACGAACAGTTGAGTGTATGTGGGGAAAAGAGCCACAATGTATTATCACCGATCAAGATGTGGCCATGAAAAATGCTATTTTGGATGTCTTCCCTAACACTTGACATAGGTTTTGTTCTTGGCACATTGGAATGAGTGGAAGGATGCATTTAAACCAATTAGGGAAAAACATGGATTTTAGGAATGATTACAATGATTGGATATATGCTGACACAATTGAGGAGAGTGAAGCTAAGTGGACAGAAATACAAGAAAAATATGATATTAGGAAGGAAGTTGGTTATATGGAATGTACAATGTTTGGGAGCATTGGATTAATGCTTACGTAAAGGATTTTTTTTTCGGAATGACTTCTAGCCAGTGGAATAAGAGTGTTAATGCTTTTTTTGATGGCTTTGTAAATGCTCAAACACCAATTAGTGAATTTGTATAGCAATACGATAATGTTAACCTGCAAGGCGGCAAGAAGAAGCTTTTGAGGATCACAAAAGTTTACATGAGAGGCCTATATTGCATGTGGGGAACAAACTAGAGCAACATGCAAGGTCTATATACACAAGAAAGATGTTTTACATTTTTCAAGAGTTAAAACAATCTCTTTTGTACAATGCAAGGAGGTTGGTATTGAAGGTTTAAAACATATGTATGAGGTAAAGAAATATGAGGAAGCTTAAAGACATCAAATAGTTACCTTTGAAGACAAGCCAAACATTTTTGTACAGTGCACTTGCAAGAAGTTTGAGAGTGAAGGTATCTTATGTTGACATATTTTACAGCTTTTCTTCCAAATGGATATGGATGTAATACTTCAAAAGTATATATTATTTTGATGGGCAAGCAATGCTAGATTTTCATCAAGGGCTATCTTAAAAATGGTTAATGAGTCTCAACATTCAACTATTTCACCATATATGTTGTACTCTTTTCAAAGTGCAATGTATAGGATTTTGAATTCAATTTGTGTGACACCCCAACATTGGGTTGTTGCTATGCCAATGCTTAAAGCCGTTGTTGATGAAATTGATCATTTATCTTTGATGCTACATCTCTTCAAGTATAAACTATCAACCAAGTGTCACATGTGCTACAATAGAAATAAGTAGAACACCATTAGAGCTAATACCTAAAATTGTCCTTAAAGATCCTTCCAAAGTGAAGAGTAAGGGTCGTTCGAAGACAAGTAAAAGGCTGAAATCTAGCTTAGAGATAAATACGACTTCTCAAGTTAAGAAACGGAGATGTAAAATTTGCTAAAAGCTTGGTCATTACATGAATACTTGTCATTTATATAAGGAACAAACACATTGAATAATTTGTATTACATATTTTAAGTCTTATGAGTACATTGTTAATTATATATTTGTCCTTATAGGAAAAAGAATCTCAAAAAGGGAATTTGGACAACAACATCGGGAATGAGCCTAATGACATTTCCGATCCTTCAGGTTGAGCTGTCCCTTTGTGGGCAGATTGTGCAGTAAAAACTATATATGCCAAGGAAGGTCATATCGACACTGCAGGTGGCCATTTACATGTTCACGGGGTCGGATGCGTTGTTTGTCAAGGATGTGTATAGAGCTATCGGTATGTCTGATGCCTTCTACGTTGTTGTCTTCTCCAGCTTGCAAGAGGTGCTGCTCCAGTTCAAGATGCTGCCTTTCGTTGTGCAGGTGGCAGGCTTGTGCCCCCAGGTTGTGAGGGGTGAGCCATGGCTTTTCTCATGTTTACTGTTGCTTTGGCTACTATGGTGAGCGGGTACCTTGGGTGCAGGCTGTCTCTACATTGGTGCCTCTTCTTTGGGTGTCATGGATACCTGATAGGAGCAAGCATGACAAGGAGAAGTGATCTTACATCTTGTTTTAACTTGCTATTGCAATTGCAAATGTTTTGTGCAGTTTGTGGATGCCATTTCCGCTTGTCAACACCTGTGTTATTCCATGCCTGTGGACAAAACATTAGATTTCAATATACATGTTAACAACACTGGCCTGTGGTGATGGGTATTTTCTAATTGTCGACCATTTATCTTTGATTGAACTTTGGCATTTTTACAACATCACAAACGATTTGTCTTTAATTGAGCTCTGGCATTTGTACAAGTTTACAAAGCATTCCTCTTTGATTGTGCTCCAGCATGTGTGCTGCAAAAACTAAATGCCAAATCTGCTGCCTGTCATACTATAAGTTTATTTCTTTCGAGTTCAAAATGATGCTGTTATATTTTTGTTGCTTAATGAATTTGCAACGTCATATATTGGGGATCATCTACATGGACAAATTGGTGATCATCTTGGTTAATCTAAAATCTTATTTTTGATGCATGTCACATAAACATGAGTTTGTAGCCTTCCCTGTTTTCGGCGCTGTAGCATTGTTGAGACCTTGTTCTAGGTCTTTTTAGCAACAAATGGAGGTTATTGTCAATTCCAAATTCTTTTATTCGTATACATTAGGGGTTCTTGGAAGTTGTCTTTATTTTAAAAGATAATTAGAAGAAAATTTTAATTATTATTTTGGAAAAATTTTCCCTGTTTTCCCTCTAGTCTTCCCTGTTTTTGGTGCCACCGAATTTTTTTTTCTGCGAGACTCTGGCCTCTCCAGCGGCGGCCTTATCGGCCGCCCTGGCCAGCTGCAGTTGGATCTGGCCGTGAGGCCACAAAAAATTTTTTTGCTCCATAGCCGAATTTAGCCGTGTCGTGGCAACCTTGTCTAGCCGCGTGGCCACAGAAATTTTCTCCTTTTTTTGCTGCGTGGCCGGATCTGGCCGCGCCAACGGCAACCTTATTTGGCCAGCTGCGGTCGGATTGGGCCATGCAGCAATGGATTTATTTATTTGTTTTTTGCTGCACATCCGGATCTGGCCACTGCCGGCCAAGCCCCACCACGCAAGCTGGATTTGCCCTTCCCCTTGCCAAATCTGGTCGGGGGATGACCAGGTCGGATGGGCAATCAGGCCACATGACAGGATACAGTGTTCATCGGCGGGGATTGGCAACACGATGGCGGTGGTGGCATTAAGGGCTAGGAAGGCGTGGGGTGGCAAGGCAGCAGCGTTAAGGGCCTCGAAGGCTAGGTTGTGCAGCGTGGCGGTGGCGGTGGCATTAAGGGCCTCGAAGGTGTGGGGACGGCCAGGTCTTGCCCATGGCAAGCACACCTGGCCGACGGCATCCGGCTTTGGCCGTGCTGCCCATAAGGCCGCGTGGCCAAATCTGACCGTGATAGGCCATTTTTGGCCGCCCAGCTATTGGATTTGGTCGCTGGGCGGCCACAAATGGCTGCCCACTACCAGATTTCCCCGGTGCAGCCTCTGCCGACGTTGCCATAGCCACAAAAACCTTGGGAATGGCTTCTTTTTTAACGATAGATTTAGGTCATCCTTATAATCAAACGGCCCAGATCAAAGTGTGGGGCAAAAATTTTTTTCTACCCTAGGCACACCTCAGCGGGAATCATATATATCTATATATATATAATTCGGCCAAATAGTAATATTCCTTTGGTTGATTAATATTTGCATAAATTATATACTCATATCCAACTTAACGTTTCAATATAAAATAATTTTTATAAAATAGGCTGCTTTGGTAGTATATTCCTTCAATTAATAAATTTTAAAATATTAATATAAATATAAAATAATAATACTAAAATTTGAATGATAATCAATCCAAAAATTATCTATAAAATAAACTGAACTGGGTTATAAAATCCTTATTCAGCAATTCCTGAATATATAATCCTTCTTGCAATAAATTTCAAAATTAATCCAGATTTGAAAGTATTCCCAATGAATACTAATTTGGTAGCGGCTATAACTTAAACCCTATTTTTGTTAAAATAGATCCCAACTTCAATTTTCTACACCGGTTAGTGACCGACGCCGTACATAAGGCACCTTGTTTTTTTAGACCCTCCCTCGTGCACAGCGATCATCCACCCCTTAGGCACACCAATGCCAAACAGCTAGGCACAAGGCAGGCATGTTTAATATTATGTGGAAAACAAAAATTGCTTTGCAGCAATTTGCCAGCAAAAGCGATATAAATTAAACATAAACAATTAATGAATAATCTTAACATCCCAATCTAAATGATTTAATACGAAGGTGTTCGGATACGACTATAAGAATTAAACCAAATAATAAAGTATAAATCAATATAAATATATTTACAATTGATCTCTTGAGATCTTTTGATGTGTTGTACTTCCAAGGTAAAGGCAAATAGGAAAAAAATGCTTAGATCAGGGATTTCAATTAAAAAGACCACATTTAACTTCTTCTATCAAGAATTTACAATGTTGGTTATCCTTCATTATACACTAATTAATATGTATGGATTATATATAAACTATGTATATGAGGAGGACCATATAAAGTTAGAATAAAATTCCAACATTTTCCCGCTTAGTCCAAATATATATCACCATGTAAAATATTATCCAAAATATTAATACTTCAAAAGTAGAGTATTATACATGAATCATAGCAATAAGTCCTTTTTAGTTAAATATTACCTTCCTTATATTACAATGTAAAATACTCTTAAGAGGCCACAATTTTATTTAAACTTTATGAATAAGCCTACAATGTTTATTCGGTAAACACATATATATTCTATATATGTACAACAATTTTGTTGTTCTCTAATATAATGTGTACACTCATAATGAGAAGACAAACAAATAGTAGAGTGTCAACAAATAACATGTTACATACATAGCATCACATAAAAAGCTTAAAATTCAACAAGTCCAATACAAGTTGGATGATCCTTGAACATCTTTGGTGGCATGCCTTTCGTAAAAGGATATGCAATCATCAATTCAGTGCTAATATGTTCGATGAACACTTCATTTGCCTTAATTTGTTCTCTAACTACTAAATACTTAATATCGATGTATTTACTTCAACTTACACTTTTATTATTTTTAGGGAAGAACATAGCAGCTGAATTATCACAATACATCTTCAATGGCCTTGAGATAAACTTAATTCGAAGCCCAGACATGAATCTCTTCAACCAAATAGCCTAGGATGTAACCTCAAAACATGCAACGAATTCAGCTTCCATAGTAGAAGTGGCAACTAAAGTCTATTTTACACTTCTCCACAATACAGTTTTGTTAGCAAGCATTAAGATGTATCCAAATGTGGATTTACGAGAATCAGTGCAACTAGTGTAATCCGAATCCGAGTATCCATTGACCTCCAAATTAGAAGATCTCTTATATATAAGCATATAATCTTTGGTTCCTTGAAGGTACCTCATAACTTTCTTTATAGCTCTCTAATGTTCAATGCTAGGATTACTTTGATATCTCCCCAACATTCCAATTGTAAATACAATGTTTGGTCTTGTATAGAGTTACACATACAAAGACTTCCAACAGCTAAAGCATATAGAATGTTTTTCATTTGTTCCCTTTCAAGATCAATCTTTGAACATTGATCCAAATTAAAATTGTCTCCTTTCACTACTAAAGATGTACAATTATTCATTTCAAATCTCTCGAAAACCTTACTGATATAGGCCTTCTAAGATAAACCCAAGACACCTTAAGATCTATCTCTATGAATCTTAATGCCAATTACATAAGATGCTTCACCTATATCCTTCATATCAAAATGTTGAGAGAGACTTTTTACTTCATTTAACAATCCCATATCATTAGTTGCAAGCAATATATCATCGACATATAAGCATAGTTGGAAAAATAGGAATCAGACGTTGAATTAGATTGGAAGGGAATTAATGAATCGGACCAATTCATCAAAAATTGGATAAGAATCGGTTCACTTGAATCGGTCAAAATAGGTGGGTTATTAGTCAAATAACACATTATTCTGATATCATTTTGATGTTACGATGTGTATTATATTTTATGATATTTACCTATATTTGTTTGGATTCTTTTAAAATTATTTGGGGTTAGTTATTATTTTTTACTTGAGTCAGAGTTGAGTTAACTTTTAATTACGAGAATGCCACCTACTATTTCCCCCCCATTCTCTCTCCCCAACGCGCCACCCCTCCTTCACCTTTGTTGATTGCCATCGCCGCCCAAGCCCAATTCGCCCTGCCCCGACTCTCCTAGCCAGCCTGGCCCCATAGGCCCCCCCCTTGTGCCCCCAGCCTCGCCCCGCCACCCACTTCCCAGCCCGTCCCCCGTGCACCTCGCCATCCCCAGGGCACCCAGCCGCTGCCCTTGCCCAATTTGCCCCCCCCCCCGGTCGCTGACCTTGCTGCTTGCCCTTGCCGCCTCCTTGTTGCCGTCTGAAATCAGATGATCGGCTCAAATTGTCCGATTCCGGAATTGGCCTAAATCGAGTGGAATCAGCTCAAATCAGCTGATTCATGGACGGATTTTCACAAAGACTGAGTTAACCTTTTTTTGACCTGGATTGATCCCATTTAAATCAGCCGATTCCAAGTGGAATCGGCCGATTTTTGCAACTATGCATTTAAGATAAGAGAAATAATCTTACTCCCTCTAACTATCTAGTATACACATTGATCCTTAATGTTCTTAACAAAACCAAATGAAGAGATTACATTGTGGAATTTAAGATACCACTGACGAGAGGCCTGTTTGAATCCATATATCGACTTCTTAAGCTTACAACCAAGATGTTCACCATCAATTGAAAAAAACCCGTTAGGTTGTTTCATATAAACTTCTTCCTCTATATCTCCATTGAGGAAAGTTATTTTCATATCAATCTAATGTAATTCAAAATCAAAATGTGCTACTAGTGCTAGGATGATACAGAAGGAGTCTTTCTTTGAAATAGGAGAAAAAGTCTATCGATAATCAATTCCTTCCTTTTGTGTGAATTCTTTAGCCACGAGTCTTGCCTTGTATCGTTCAATGTTGTATAATGAATCATTTTTTTGGTTTTTAAGACCCATTTACAACCAATAGCTTTCACCACATTAGGCAACTTGACAAGATCCCAAACTTGGTTTACAACCATAAAATCCATCTCAACTTTCATGGCTTCATACCGTAATTTTGAATTATTCCTATCCATTGCTTGTGAAAACATATCAGGGCCATTTTCTTCTCCAACATTATCGTCAGTTTCTTGTAGCTAAACAACAAAATCACTATATATTGCTAGTTTTTTCACTCTAGTTGATCTCCTTAATGTTTCATCAATGTTCTTTTGTGGATGTGGTTGATCAACTAGTTGCTCAAGAACTTCAAGCTGTTGATTTTCATCATGAGCAACTTGTTCTAGTAGAGCATCTCCAGCTTGATATGATTGCCCATTAGCTACTTGTTCAGCATTCACCCAATTAGGATATATGTCACAAACAATAAGTAGTCAGTTTCCTAATATAGGAGTACTTTTAGTATGATCATCATCAAAAACAAAGTTTTGATGTTGATCACTCCCATTAATTACATCATTCTCAAGAAATTTTGCACTTCTTGATTTCATAAATCTAACGACATTCGATGGACAAGAAAACCTATAACCTTTGGACTTTTTGGTATAACCAATGAAATACCCACTAATAGTCCTTAGGTCCAACTTTCTCTTTAAGGGTTATAAACCTGAACTTTAGCAGGACAAACCCAAACACGCATATGCTTCAAACTCGGTTTCCCAACTTTTAATAACTCAAATGGTGTTTTACAAACAACCTTAATAGAACCCGGTTTATTATATACACTGTAGTCTTAAGGGCTTTCCTCCACAATGAATGAGGAAGCTTAGAATTGCTACGCATACTCATCACCATGTCCAACAAAGTTCTATTTTTTCATTCTGCTACACGATTTTGATCTTGTAACACCCCGATTTCGGCTCATTTATGAACTGAATTAGAAATGTTGCGATCGACTCGAGTCATGTTTAAAGTTGTTGGTCAGTATGACTCAATCGATAAAATACATCGAAACAACTTTCTTGGTGTCATGAGAATGGAAGACACTGTTAAAGACACGTCAAAACACATCGAACATAAATAAAAGTAATACAAACTCAAGTGTGTGTAACATTTATTTGTCCTCCCACTAAAGTCGACTAAAGATTGCAAGGCCTACATATATTATATGAAAAACATCAGTAATGAATATTACTATTGGTCCAAAAAATAACTAATACAAACTGACAAATGAGTATTCCATTACCCACGAAAACTTCTGAAACTTCAAGATTGCCTCACACTCGGCAGTAAGCAAACATATTTAAGCAAGTGCCGGTTCATATGCATGGCTCATAATCATATTCATACATACGTCCCTCATGCCCTCACATCTTCTATATAACACACCACGGTACTCGAGTGGCAAAAGGAACAGTTAAGTTAGTGCCAAAAATTTCGAAAATCTGTTGCGTTATGCAATATTATCATATGCTACACTACCTTAGGGTTTGAAGGAGTACTAGAGTGGTCTATACATATCTATGTACCATTCATTCTCCTATTCATGAAATCCGTAAAATACACATACTTATATAATAGGCATAGGGAAGAGACTTGTATCATACATTTTTGGTGCTTTAGTTCAAAAACCAACATGGGATCTCGTCCTTATAGTTTTATGAAACATGCTTAGAAAACATAGCTAAATGGCCTGACATTGGAGGGATGCAATAAAACGCCGCCGATGCTATCCTACGTATAAAACACAATTAAACTCAACACGGAAGGAGTCAAGTAGAGCGGTAGAGTCCTACGGACATGTGGTCCAAGATCCAAGCGTATCTTCACATCTACGGTGAGCTCGGACTCCGAAACCTACATTGAAACCCATACTACGTAAAATACTAACATCTCTATATAATGAATGCTCATGGTGTGTGCTCATATCATCAATACATCCTAATAAAGAAAACAATGCTAACAAACCTATAACTAAACATGTTGCATGAAAATTGAGACATAATAATAATAAATAAATAAATAAATAAACAAGAAAATGCATTCATAGATAATTAGATAAATAATAAATACATAAACATGAATAATACTCTAATTATAAAATAGTAATATAATTATACTATATAAATATATGACTAGACATGAGTAAATATCAACATATACTCGTCATAGTAAATATATAAATAAATAAATAATTATTCAATAAAAAAATAAACAACAAATAATTAATACTCATTAATCATGAATATTAATAATATCATAGTCATACAATACAAGAATACATAATTAAATACAAATAAATAATAACATGTACATAACGAACAAATAAATAAATAATTAAATATGTAAATAAATAAGTAAATGAATATACAATTTAGTAAACAAAATAAAACTAATATTCATAAGCAAATATAATATTAATAATAACAAATAATTGTGTAAACATTCATCATATATGATAAACATATAAAAATAAATAAATAAATAAATAATGAATAAATAAATAAATAATAATGAATAAATAAATAAAAATAATCATAACATCCAATTATACTAAATCATGTGGATATGCATCTACAACTAACATAGAGGTTCTCGAATTACCGAAAATGGTGCAAGAACGGCAAGAAAACGAAGCTGAACCAGACTGAACCGAGCTGAACCAGATCAAACCAACAGGGCTGAACCAACCCAGTCTGGTTGAACTGAAAAACAGCGATGGGTTGGCTAAGTGGACCTGAACTAGACGTGCAAACTCAGAAATGGGGTGGCAGGTTGGTGAACCAAGATCTGACAGGAGGAGACAGTTGCGGGCAGGCTGACCACGAACAAGGCCAACGGTGTAGAAAGTGGTGGTTGGTGCTTGTCGCCAGGAAACAACGGTTGGTCAGATCGCGCCCATGCAACGAGGAGCATGTTGGTGGTGGTGGTCTGTGGAGTCCGGCCACTGGCTAGCTGGAAAATGGCTGGAAAGAGGGCGATGTCGCCTTCGGGTGCGGCAACGTCACCCGCAGCAATCTCTTCTACAGCAAAGGTCGGTGTCGGTCTCAAATTGAAGACCTTGGCAAGGCAAAGCTGTTGAGGTGGTAGGCTCAGCCGGAGGGTGGCTTGCCACCACAGGAGCCCAAACGGTGGTGGCGGCGGCAGCATAAACAGGCTCCAAAAACTCCCTCACCATTGGTGACTGTGGCAGCCACGGTCATCAAGAGTAGTATGAATGGAAAGCTGGCCATGAGGCGGTCATAAGGGTGCCAGTCCAATGGCCAGGGGTGAGGTAGAGACTCGCCGGTGGAAAGCCAAAGTGGCGGTGGCGCTATGGGTCTAAAGTTATGAAAATGTGGGAAGGTCGATGAAAACTAAATGGGAGAAAGCTGGGCTGACATGGATAGCTCAGGTCTTATGACATGGCACAATCAAAATGTCTGGCAACTCGTGGTCTAGTAGGACCCACCTATGGGTATATACAATATACATATGGACAAAAAGCTCAAATCGAGACCGTCCAAAGTTGAAAGTGAGTTGAGTTATAAAATTGACTCTATAGGTGGGAAACAACGCAAGAAGGTTAAATGGGCACAATTGAGTGATCCAAAATTCCTATGCTATATGCAAATGAAATACACAAAAATCCCAAATGAATACTAAATGCTTCAACGGCCTAGATCTAGGCCTAAAATCCTGGCTAACCTATAAAAATTACATGTATACCTCGTGTATACACTGATAACTCATTATATACAGTATCATAACTGAAACTATCATATGCATGTCGAGATTACTCAGCCCCCATAACATGCTCATATGGCCATGTGGGTCCCATAATCATATTCTGAAAATTATCCTAGCTTGAGCCGTGCTCAAACCGACTCATTACTGGTGATGGGGTTCTACAACCTCTCCTCCTTATAAAAATTCCGTCCTCGGAATTTCTTTCATCAACTGCTATTGGAGGACTCAACTAAAGATGCCATCTTGCTGACAAATTGGTAGCTCTCCTCGAAAACTAGCTGCACACGGTCCAAACATACTGCCAAGAAGCTAGATCTCTGAACGCTGACAAAGCTCACTAGCTCCTACTAATCTGGCTAGACATACTACACGTTCTTGAATGATTTGGTAAAACATGACATACATGGTAGAATCATCTATCTACATTGACCATACTTGCTCGAATCTTCTCGCTGGACTGACCATGCATGGTCAAATCGTCTCACTGGACGAACTCCTAGGATCACTGCAAACTATGGAAATTAAAATGCAATGACCTCGGTAGGAAAAACCTAGGCTCACCCCTAAGGGTCTATTGGGTAGCTGAGCAGGTACTCTAGAGTACTATAGGGTACTAGTCTAAACTACGTCTAGAAAAACTATATCGGTGCAATGTATGCGACCAATCACCTACCCATGTCTCCCTTATCCTCACCAATGTGATAGGTCAACTACAGGTACCCTCAGGGCACTCGCTCCAAGTCCTATGACAA
>JAURVB010004879.1:0-13102 GCA_033002965.1 Piper betle
GATCCACACTCCTATATCACACACACAATAAATGCATCCAAATATATTTTGCCTATCTTAATTACTCCTTGTCATATTCCAAGACTTTGAGGCTTATACTCCAAGAAGATGATTGTTAGAATGCCCCAAAGGTAATATTCCACACGATGATAATGATAATAAAGTAATAAATCACAAACCACATGTAACATATCAATTACACTAACATAGTCTTTAGGGCACCTCCCACAATACATACATCACATAACCCGTAGTTTCCAAAATACATATGCCCCATAATCCCGAATTACATAAGTCATACAACCCAAATACATAGATCTAATCATTACTCAAGACAATACAAACACATGGTACCATCCCCCATCATGAGCCTCTCGATTCATACACTTCTGTTAGACACTAATAGGGATCACACATCTACTTAGATATAGGAAAATTGTCAATAATCAAATAATTTTGATTACCGGTCCAAAAATAACTATTGATAAAGCAATACTGGCAAATGAGTATCTTAATACTCATAAGAAATCATGAAACATCTAGAATACTACACAAGGCAGTAAGCTTAGCGGCGCGACATGACCGAATATCATAAAATATGCCAGATCAAATCAACGGCTTCATACTTATATACATACTTACTCTTACACCATAACATCCTCCATATATTGCTTGCTACAGTACTTAGCTGGCACAGAACAATGATAGTGTCATGATTTTTAAAAACATAGCTGTATTTATAGAACCCTACTTACATTGCACTACTTTAAGGTGTATAGGAGTACCAATGCAATTCATACATATCCATACCGATCACTCTCATATTCGTGAAAATCGTAAAACTTGTATACTTATATAATAGGCATAGGTAGGGGCTTATATTAGATGCTTTCTAGATCTTTCAATTTGAAAACCATAAAAGGATCTGACCCTTGAAGTTTTATTCAACTATGGAAAAAACTTGGTTAAATTGCATGCATTGGAGGGATCCAATTAAACACCGTCAACACACATACTATGTCTAACTCAATGGAAAAGCTCAATCATGGAACAACCAAAGAGATGAATAGAAGAGTCCTACGAGCCTAGATGAGTCGAGCTCCTCATCCTAACTTGGCGAGCTTACTCCACATATCCTAGGAAAGAGATGAAACCTGCACCGCCAGGATCGCATCGGCAAGCAAAATGATGCAACACCTCCACACATGAATGACTCAGAAAACTTGCTTAACTTAAATATCTTTCTTAGTAATGTGTTAAACCTCATTAGGTAACCTTAATTAAGATTTTGCTGTTGCAAGTACACTTAGTGAAAAGTCTCATACTTAGGGTTTTGCCCAATGAGCTTGAATTGGATGATTTTTTAGATTGGCTCAATAGTGTCCAAATGGGCTGAAATTTAGACTAGTGGGCCTAGACACTCTAAGGGTTTGGTATAACAAACACCAAGTGCTGGCCCATGGTGCCATTATGGTAAACAAGATACACTAAGGTTGGGCTATGGTGCTGGGAACAACATATCAGGGCTGCGCACTGATTTTCCTATGTGTCGTTCATAGCCTTGGAGACTCCAAATGAGCCTGAGAAAAGGGTAGGGTTAACCAACACTGTGGGAGTTATCCCACTAAAAGATCAGGTCCAAAGACTAGTGTAAGTGGGCCTGAGTGGGCACGAGAATGAAAAGCATTGGCCAAGGCATTTCTAGAGGCTTGTGGAATCTACGTGGCTGGGGAAATTTCTACCGAATTATCTGTCAAACCATAGGCATTGAAATTTTACAAGGATTTTGTTGGGACACAACCTAGGAACTTTCATAAAATTTTACCCTTACACTAGGCTCAAAAGATTTTGCAACTCGAGCTAAGAAATTAACGTTTCACCATTCATTCTTGTGCACTCCCAAATTCTGGGCTAATTAACCACCTAAATGAATTTTACATACACCCAAATTTTACATGTTGAAATAAAAAAATTAGTCAATTATCATGCAAGTTTTATATATTTGATAAAAATCTTTTAGGGGCTCAACTAGGATCACAAACATAGAACATAACTGTGCATACAAAAAACATTGTATACATAGACAACAGTTAGGGGTTTTGTTCAGGCCTTTATTGAGGTCATTATATCTTGGTATTATGGTGAGACATAGCCAACACCTAACACAACAATCATGCAAAATATACCTACACATAGTAACAAAATTGGGGAAAGTGGATAATAGGCTATTGCAATAAAGTTGTCACCTTTCTTTGGTTATGACTCCTATACATGCAGATACAGGCCAAAAAAAGAGAAACATGTTTCATCAACATTGTACGCATACCTATTATGAACGTGATGCAAGTAGTAGCATGTAAAAATACAACATAAACGAAGAGCTATAGCAGGTCGACCAAGATAGTGCAAACAGATGACCATGGCATACTCAAAAATACATAACTATTTATTTAAGCATGCAAAAATTATGAAACTATGTCCTAACTTCTCATAACACACACAGATACATGAGGTCATTATCAGAAAAAAACCTAGTCACATAACCATGCATCAGCAAGCCCGAACACAACACACAAGGGGGAGAGACTTACCTCCAACACAGCAAAGGGAGGTCTCTAAGGGCATCCCACAAAAAGACCTACAACTCTAGGCCCTTAGGAAAACATGGAGAGGCTTAGGAGGGCAAGGAGAAGACAAGGAAGGAAGGAGAGGAGGTTGGTTGGCAAGGGAGGGTCAAAGAAACCAAAGGCATGGGGTTAAAAGTGGAGAAAGGTGGAGTTATATAAAAGGGAAAACCAGCTAGTGCAAGGGCATTGGCTGGGCACATGAGTGTTGGCTACTGCAAAGGCAGACTATGAAAGAAAGGGCTAATGATGTAGTAGGTAAGGCTAAATTGAAACAAGAATGGGCCTAGTGCAAGGGTGCTATGCTAGGACATGGGCGACAGAAACAAAACCCTAATCCTATTTTTGGCCCAACCCGAGGGTGCTGTGAGGCCCTTTGTGCCTAAATTGGATCACACACACACTTAGGGGTTTGTACCCTAAGACAATCAGGGTGACCTCGGGAACCATGTCATGGGTCTTGTAGGGGCTAGGATCGTCCGAAAAGAGATCTAAACACACAGTAACCATTCTAGACTTGTAAGAAACTCTGTCCAAAATCAAACTAGACTCTACTAAAAAAATAAAAAACTAAGAGCTGAGACGATGTAGTGTCCAATCAAGCAGCACCGAGCACCGGGGTAGACTAAGGCCATGGCTTGCAAACACCATACCATACATACGTACGCAGCAAAAAGGGGCAAGCAACTTGATCTAGATCAAGACGGAACCGAAACCAAAATTGTCGGGTGAAAAGCCCGATTTTATAATTAATAGGTTGGATGATTGATGCATCATTGATCATGGTCATGACATATCATGCATACATACATGTGCATTCTACGTCGGGTAGTGATACAAGTATGCTTATTTCACTACTTAGACTAGGTGGGCGCGTTGCTAAGACATCTCAGAGCTTGAAAAGGCAACAACCAAGGTCTGTTTAGATGCTATTTGGGAAGCTTAATGATTTCTTTGATGTTTTTGTATGTCGAATAATGATTTAAACATTTGGCATGAGAAAGAAACTCAATATGGTTAAGTAAGTTAGATAGTGAGATGGAAACTAAAACATGTTGGTTTTTATAAGTTTTCATAAATGGTTAAGGTCAAGTAGTAGAGGGGCTTAGGCTTAACTATAGATAAATTGGGATTAGTTAAACCAACAAGTCATACTGAAAAATTTTTGGGCATCCATCGTAAGCTAATGTCATAGTTGGGAGGCCACTATACATGCAAAACTTATGATCATAATGTGGGGAAGTGGATTGTGGATGATGTGTTCGATTGTTAGCACATATCCCAAGAATTTTGATGCAAACTCAAAAAATGCTCACAAGGATGAGTGAATGACTTGCATAAGGCAACTTAAGTAGTATTAGTTTCTATGCTTGTTGCCTAAAAATAGTTTTAGCGTATGGAGGAACTCATATCTAAAAATTAATCTATATTGTGTTTTAAAAGATTTGACTTAGAAGGTTCAAGATATAGAGGAACTTATGTCCAAAAATTGACGTGTAGATTTAAACGATGAGATGAAACTAAGGGCTGAGGATGTGGATGAATTCTTGTCCAAAAATCAGTTCTCATTACATAAAATAAGGATATGATAATTGCTACTTATGTTTATAATGGTATCTCTTCATATTTATGTCATTTATCTATTATTGATAGTTAATGTATATTGTTCTATGTCGAGATTTACTTATGATTAACTGTTATTCTCTTATTACTGTTATTACATATGTAGGTAGTAGACTTGACACTATTTTGGTAGTGAGTGAATAGTTTAATATTGTTCGCGGGTAGTGGAGATTCAAGGTAAGCGACAGGAAAGAGAATCAACACAAAGTTTAATTTACTCATTTTCTTGCATTATTAGTTGGATATGATTATTACATAGAAATGACTACATATAGTTGACTTATATGTTGATTTAATACATTGAAATTGGATGTATTATTATTGATTATGGACTTATTTCTAGTACATATTGTGGATATTGACAACGATCAATTCATTTTTATTTTATTCCGCTATGTACTCATGATACCTAGTATATTTGTTATTATTATTATTATCTAAGTAATGGTATGGTCCTTAGATTATTATTATTATGAAAAGGGATGGGTCGTTACAGCTTGACTATAGCACAACTTGTACACTTACAAGCCAACAAGCCTTCTTTCACAAGTTTCCACCTAGAGCCAAGGAAGCTTACACATACCTCAAATACCTTAGAGGTTTACAACCATGAAAACAAGTCTATTCCCCTTCCAAGCTCTCCGAAGAGCAAATGAAATGCCCAGCCCGCTGTTACAGTGTTTTGTGTTCGGTTTATTGTTAGCCTGATCCGAGTAGCATGAGTTAGGTCTTGTTTGATCGATCCGATGCTACGTGGATCTCTCTTATGTGTTGTTATGGGCTTAGGCATTGGTCTTGTCCCCTGTCAAGCAATCCATGTTCAGTGTATGATCTAGTCAAGCACCAATGGCTAGGCTCTTGGTTCATGTTTTTTCGGTTGTTTAGTGTAGCTTAGGGCCATGTTGTGTGTGGTCACATTTAGAGGTACACCTGAAATGGCATGCAACAATATAAAATGGGCTTTGTAGCTTAGGGCCGTGATGCACCTCATTTTAGCATTCCATTTTATATTGTTTACATGTAGAATACCTTTTTAGGCACGTACAATTATTGATCATCATGTTTACTTGTAGATTTTGATGCAATTTTGATTGAAATTTGTTAATGTTTTGGTTTTTATTATAAAGTTAGGATTTTTATTTGTAAAATAGGATTTTAGCAACTTATCTTTCTAATAACAGTTGAAACAACAAAAAGATTAAGACTTAAAATTTTTTTGCCACGTTTGTGTGATCTCGTTGTGCATGTTAAATTGGTTAATTAATTAATTAATTAAAATAATAATATTTTAACTCATATTTGCTTGTAAAGTGAACGTGGCATGAAAATCTTAAGTTAAATAATAATTAACTAAATTATCTTAATCAACTAAATAAAAGAAGATTATTTTAATAATAATAATTTTTAATTCACGAGAATGGGTGTGGGTTCTGATTCGACATCATTCAAGTTCTTTAGATCTAAAGTCACTACAACAAAAACCCAACATCTCAAGTTACTTTTTATAATATTACCGAGATCTTATTCTCTATTAGCATTTTATGTATCTCAAGTTATGTTGCCTTGAATCTCCTAGTCATTTCAATATCTAAAATTAGTTTCAAGTGTACGGGATTGATCCTGAAATTTATTTCATAATGCACCAAGATCTCCATGATATTTGTAATTAATTTTTACTGAATATTATATAGTTTTGACAATATGCTCAGTATGAGAATGATAATGTGGTGATGTGATGTGAGTCTTTATATTTATTGTTTATTTTCATGCTGTCATTGCCACATTTAGGATTGTCGCATCCATGTTATTGCATGCATATCATCATACAGGGTTTGAGTAGTCCCACATTTCTAAGTCGTAAGGAAACGAGCTTGCTATGTAGGACAAGGAGCTCTTCTTATAGGTCCATTAGGACTTCCTTCTACTTGATATGCTGCTTGGCTCAATGCTATTTTGTTTTTTGTTTTTTGTCATAGGAAGTAGTTAGTAGCGTTTTATTAGATCCCACTACCCATGGGTCATCTAATCGAGTTTCTAAATTAATAAAATTTCAAGGTTCAGATCCCTTGATGTGATTTCGAAAGCAAGATCCAACTCAAAATTGCTTCTCTGCTATTTTATAAAATCACCATTCCTGAGCATTATCCTTATGATACTTGAGTCAGATTTTCTATGCACACAAATGTATGAGGAGCGTGACACCCACCAAGGGGCTGATCAATATCCACATGTGGTGCTCCGTTTGGCAATTAATATTTATGATGATTCTCAGTAATACTACATGCTAGCAATGCATATTTGGGATGTGTATGATCTTCATTAAGTAAATATTTTAAAACCCTATTTTTGGGTTAGGGTTTTATCCGATTTTAGTTTTGCCCTGTTTAAGTCAGTATCGAGTCGGTTCGAGCGAGCTTGAGCCAAACTAATTTTAAAAATATGACTATGAGGCTTAGATGGCCATGTGAGCATGTTATGGAGGCTGAGTATGCCCGACATGCATATAATAGTTTCAATTATGATACAGTAGAGCATGAGTTATCCGTGTACACGAGGTATTCATATGACTTTTATGAGTTAGCCAGGATTTTAGGCTTAGATCTAAGCCATTGCAACATTAGTATCCATTTAGGATTTTAAGGGTATCTCATTGCATGCATCGTATAGATTTTGGACCATCGGAATATGCCCCATGGGCCCAGCTCGATTGCGTTTAGGGTTTTGAGGCCCATTTACCCTTTACCCTTTTGCCTCGATTCCCACCTATAGAGTCACTTTTAGGACTCGAGTTAGTTTTGACTTTAGACGGCCTCGATCCGAGCTTTTCATCCATATGTATATGGCGTATACCCATAGGTAGGCCCCACTAGGTCACGAGTTGTCGAACGTCCTGATCGTGCCATGCGGCAAGATCTGAGCCATAAACTTAACCTTATCTCCACCCATTGATTTCCATAGAGTTTCCATGATTTTGAAATTTTCCACCATTACACCGCCATCAACTTCGGCTCTCCACCGATGAGTCTCCGCCTCGCCCCTGGCCACTGGACTCGACACTCCATGACCGCCTCACAGCCGGCTTTCCACTCGTACCTCTCACAACCACCAGCGCCGTCACAGTCGCTGCCAGGGATGCAGTTTTTACAACTTGCTTCCACCGCTGCCACCGCTATTTGAGCCATTTTCTAGTGCCGGCGAGCCACCTCAGGCAAGTCCGACCACCCATACAGCTTCTATTCACTAAGATCTCCATTTTGAGACAACCCACTACGAGTGTTGTGGCTGCGATCACCACCGATGATGTCGCCACACCCAGCGGCGATCTAGCCTACTTTTTGCATGTTTTCCAGCCAGCCAGTGGCCGGACTCTGCCGATCATCACCACCAGCAGCTCTTCCTTGACATCCCCTGCCGATTTAGACAGGCGGCGACCCCAGCCACGCCACCGTCGACGTTGTCCGGCAACAGGCACCACCGCTCCCGGCCGGCCCGTTTACCCGGTTTGCGTTCACATCTACTTGATTGAGTGTTGTTCATCCATTCATGTATGTGGTCATGCCCAGACCATGTCCTCATCCAGCTACCTGGCCAGTAGTGTTCATTGACTCGGCAGAGTCGACTTGGCTCAACTACGCACGGGTTGACTCTGTTCGCCATTTCGGCCAGATTTTGGCAGTTTTTCAACCGTTTTCGGTAATTCAAAACCCTTATATTAGTTTATATGCATATTTACATTATTTAGCATAATTTAATGTTGTAAGTGTTTTTATTTATTTATTTATTTATTCATTATTATTTATTTATTTTTATTTATATGTTTATCGTATATGATATATGTTTACATGATTATTTGTTATCATTAATATTATATTTACTTATTAATGTTAGTCTTTTTATGTTTACTAAATTGTATTTATTTATTTATTTAATTATTTATTTACTTGTTCGTTGCGTGTATGTTATTATTTAATTGTATTTAATTACGTATTGTGTAATGATGACTATGATATTATTATTATTCATGATGAATTAAAATTAAATAATTGTTTATTTATTTATTTATTTATAGAATGATTATGTATTTATTTATTTAATTTGTTTATATGATTACTAACACGAGTATATATAATATTTACTCGTGTTTAACCATTTACGTATATAGTATATGATATTATTATTTTATGATTAGAGTATCGATTATTTTTATGTATTTATTATCTATCTATTTATTCATGATTGTATGTATTTATTTATTTATTATTTATTATTTGTTATTTTCTTTATTAAATCTCAATTTACGTGTTGTGTGTTTAGCTGTATGTGTATTTAGTATGGTCTTTTCTTATTAGGATGTATTGATGATGTGAGCATACATCAAGAGTGGGTTCTGATGTAGGTTTTGGAGTCCGAGCTTGCCGTAGATGTGTAGATATGCCTTGAGCTTGATTCCATGTGTGTCGAGTTTAACTATGTTTTAGACATAGGACAACATCGACGGTGTTTTATCGGATCCTTATGATGTCAGGCCATTTAGCCGTGTTTTCTACACATGTTTAATAAAACTACAAGGATGAGACCTCTTGTTGGTTTTCGAACTAAAGCTCCGAAAATGTATGATACAAGATTCTTCCCTAAGCCTATTATATAAGTACACGCATTTTTATAGATTTCACGAATAAGAGAATGAGTGGTACGGAAGACATGTATGGACCACACTAGTACTCCTTCAAACCCTAAGGTAGTGCGGTGTATGAGGGTACTACATAATGCAGCACATTTTCAAAATTTGTGGCACTAACTTAACTGTTCCTTTTGCCACTAGAGTACTATGGCGGGTGATATGGAAGATGTGAAGGCGTAAGCGTTGTATGTATGAATATGATTATGAGCTGTGCATACGAGCCAACACTTGCTTAAGTATGTTTGCTTACTGCCCAGTGTGAGGCAATCTTGAAGTTTTATAATTTTCGTGGGTAATAGAATACCCATTTTGCCAGTTTGTATTAGTTATTTTTTGGACCAAGTAACATTCATTACTGACATTTTTCATATAATATATATAGGTCTTACAAATTCTGAATCGACTTCGGTGGAAGGACAGATAAATGCTGCACACACTTGAGCTCGGTGCATTTATTTCTTTGCTTACTTTTACTTATATTTGATGGGTTTTAATGCCTATTTAATAATGTCTTCCATTCTCATGACACCAAGAGGGTTGTTTCGATTTATTTCATCGATCGAGTCATACCGACCAACAACTATAAACATCACTTGACTAGATTATAACATTTCTGATTCGGTTCTTAGGTGAACCAAAATCGGGGTGTTACATATCTGGACCATGCAATGCAACAACAATTGTCTGCTAGGCCCTATTGGCCATAGTACAAACATGTTACCATGGAATAGATTTGGTTCATAGGCATGTTTATCTCAGTGATTCTGATTAGGCGCTATTGGCCATGATATTAGTTGATTATGAAGTGGTTGTGCAGAAGTTTCTGATTTATTATTCAATTTCTTGTGGATAAAGAGTTATACATCTCCTAGTTTGTTTTTTGTACTAGTTATTTGGGAGTCAATGACACTCTTTGCTAACGTGTTTTCTTATATTTATCTAGGTGAGCTATTTTGGCATTGGTTGATGTAGGTACATAAAACACGAGGATGTGGGGAGGATGCTGAGCTTGTTTGCGTTGTCTGTTATTGGCCTTGATGCCTTGTTGCTTGATTTTCCCATTTTGGATTGATGGTCCTTGGGGTGCTTGATGTAAATAATTAATTCAAAGGATATAACATTACTTAATAAATATAAAGAGTAAATAGGTATCATGAGTACACACAGAATATAAATAGGCCAAACTTTGTCAACAACCATATAATATACTAATAATAAGTTCATATCATCAGAAAAAATGTATCCAAGTCCAATGTACCAAACTAGCAGCCTAATAAAGTCTTCACATCTATTTCTCTTATTTTAAATAAATATAATATGTACTAATATAAAAATAACTAATTGTTGATTCTCTATCTCTTTGCTCTCTAGATCTTCTACTAACACTGTATACAAAAATAAACTATGTCCACTTAGCACTAGATAACTAGTAGTGAGTTATTTACTCATATACGTAGTAAACAAATAAAGATCAATAAAAAAGTAAATTATTGGCATCAAATCATTATTTATATTATGTATATTTATACATAATTGTATTTTTAGGAACTTATCAGAAATATAAAGAAGTATAAATATGATTTAATCACATCTATCAACATTTATCAATTAATCACTTAATCAACCTAATTTCTCTTTTAATTGGGTGTAACTACTAGTAGCCTTTGCCCTTCACATCTTTTCTACATTCAGGATTTACTATACTTTGTAATAGCTTCATCCCTTCTTTTATTTTATCAATGAAGAATTAACCACCCTTTGTGGTAGCCTTCTTCCTCTACTTATCTCAACTATACAACTTTGTAGTGCATTTACACATTCATATTCTATGAATTGCTTGTTGATTTATAATATGTACCACACACATCATCTCATCATCTTTTCACTACAATCAAAACAAGATAATATAAATATTATTTCTAACCTTGTACTTATTGTTAGAACCTTGTTTTGATGAGACAACAACACTTAAACTCTCTAAGTGTAAGCTAGGCAAATCAAGCAACCAAAGAAAAAACATCACACCACAATGAAGAAAATATGTTGAAGTGTTCAATAGTTCGGCCAGCGTTCGATCAAGGTTTCAACAATCGAAGACAATGGACTAGAAACAAAGCCGAGAAAAGACCGAGTTCGGTTAAGGTCAAACATTCGTCTACTAAAGTCCAAGGAAGTAGTAAAGTCAGAGTTTGGTTAGACATTTGGTTGTACGTTTGGCAACCAAAGGTGTCTTCAACGAGACTTTGGAAACTGATCGAGGAGTTCAGAAGCTCACTGGGGATCAGTGAAGTTCAGGAAGATGTTCAGTTAGGAGATCGAGTCTTGCGTTTGGTAGTTCGAATCTGAAGATGCTAACATGGCTAAGTTTTAAGTGATCAGTTGATGATCGATGATTGTTCAGCTGCCGAACGATCCAGAAAACAACAAAAACTACCCATTAGCCAAAGATGGAAAGGGTGATTCAAAGCCAAATGGCACTATTTCTTGTAGCCTATAAATAGGACCTTTGGGAAGTGTTTTGAGAACCACTTGCTACCTTCTTGAGCCTCTAGTTGATTTGACACTCTCTTTGGTCAAAGTGGAAGAACAAGCTTGAGATAAGAAGGGATACCTATTAGCTTGTATCCTGGGTGCAATCTCTATACCAAGGAGAGTGTATTTGTTGTGATGATCACTTTGTAAACTGCCAAGGAGTTGAGAACAAGTGTGAAGAAAATCTTGCTCAAGGAGAGGAGGTTCTAGCAGAATGGTTATAGCTTCCAAGATGTGAAGTCTCAAGGGTGTTTGAAGTTTCGTTGAGTTAGGGTTTTTGGCACTTGGTGCTTGTGGAAGAAGGCTTGTTGGAGGCTCCAAGGTGTTTGGAGTGCAAGCTTCTTCAACATCTTGTGGAGTGCTTGTGAAGGAGCCCTAAGCTTGGTTGCGTGTAAGGATACAAGTGGTTTTCCTAGTGTAGCTATGAAGACCTACTCACCAATGGGCTTGGTGAACTAGAAGAGAGGACGTACCAATTGGTAACCTCTTGAAAATTTTATTTGTCCCCCTCCCCTCCTCCCTTCTCTAATTGTGCGTATACTTATTTGTTTGTACACTTGTTTTCCCACTTGCTTAACTTCCTTCCACTTGACCTTGGTCGCGATTGGAAGTTAAGTATTCATAAGTTCTAGGCTACTTTGCTACTTATATAGCTTTGACTTGTTCTCCAACACAAGTAGCAACTTGGAATTGAACTTGTTGTGCTATTCGGACACACCTTATTGTTTGTATTGCCTACTTGGTTTTACTTGCATATTATTTACTTGTGCTTAATTGTTAAAATCATTTCTACTATTAATTGTCCATACTTGTGATCACTATAAATACCTAAGGACAATAGGGACCTAACTATCTTTTAGAGAAGTATTTGTAATTAGCTCCTCACCCACAATAGGTTGCCTTCACTTATTATGTTCTTTTGCACTTTTTCATGAGCAATTACTGAGTTTACATCTTAACTCATGGGTTTTGCATGATGATCAGTCACACAACCATCCTACTTAGTCCCCACAAATGATTGTAAGCGCTACATGTGTACAGTAACTTACTCAACTCCAACACTTTCTAGTGTGGATGTCCGAAGTTTTGTCGTTATGACCTATTGGTTCAACCGATACCCATTCAATTAGTTTCTTAAGCCTATTCTCCAACATTGTTTTGACTTAACATTATGAAAACATCAAAAACATGTGTTTTAGTTTCCATTTTTTTTCAATTACATTACTTAATATTTATTACGTTTTCACTTATTTTCATAAACATCAAATCACAATTTGGCTAAACCATTTAATCACATAACAAACAATATGAGGATCATAAAACTATCCAAATTATGACTAAACGGACATAGTCAATAGCCTCTAAGCTCCAAAATCTTCCTAGTCTGAGAAATAATATATACATACTAGTCTCACTACTTCACTAGAATGTACGTGTATGCATTCATGATATACCATGACCAAATGATTTCACATTCCACCAACAGATTAACAATCATTAAAACGTGTATTAAATATCATAATAGGGTCATATACCTTAAAACAATCATAAATACATCATATATGAAGTTTAAATATCAAATAAATAAGATTTAACAAAATTACACTCATGACCGCAGCTACTGAAACCATTGTTGCATTGC
>JAURVB010004880.1:0-88569 GCA_033002965.1 Piper betle
TTATATATATGTAGGTGATAAGCACGAGATGGATGCGCCAGCTTGGACGGAGGAGCAATGAGGTCTTGTGCACACACACATGTTAGATTTCTGAATGTTTAATATTGCATTATTGTGTTATTATATTGTGAATGACATGATTAAATGTTTGATGCATGACAATGACATGAAATGAAATGATCAGAGTAGCGCAGCAAAAGTGGGGTTAGGACCCAAAGTTCAGAGAATGATGAATATAATAGATTAGAAGTATGTGTGAATGCTATCGTTGCTATACGTATATATGTTTGAATATACGTTTTTAACAGGGTGGCCCCTAATTACATTTTTAGGGGAAATTCTGTCCCTTTTATTTTATAATTTTTACTAATTTTGATTGTAATTGTGTTGGTGTGAAGTTTAGGTTGCATGTCATCCATGTAGTATCATGTTAGGGTTTTATGAATTTATCCATGCATGACAAGTCGTATCTACATCTTAAGACGCCGAGATTGGATCCGTATGAGTTAGGTTCAGGTTAGCCAACCTAACCGGGGCCCCGTAACATGCCGGTTCGGTTCACGAGCATGAACCGGATTTGGGGTGTTACACTCTTGGTTCAATGATAGATACATGTGAATTAGTCTTACCTTTCTTGGGAAAACTTGATTAATTGATATGAGGGATGAACTGAGTAAATGATTACATTCGAGAGTTGGTTCTCTACCTTATATTTTTTTCACAATCCTTTGGTTTAGATGATTTCAATGAATGTTTTGCAATAGGAAAAATCCTTTAATCATAAGAATTTGCATGACGGCTCTAGTTGTTTTAGGTTTGTCCTAGCATAATAGTTTCTTCTTTTAAAAAAATAGAGCAATGACTACTTTGCTAAGTAACCGGGCCTTTGTAACTCAGTAATTGTGGGGGGTTCGTGTCAAAAGGTGAATTTAGTTATCTTTATTTGCATATTGGCTACTTTGCTGATTAACCGGGCCTTTGTAACTCAGTAATTATGGGGTTCGCGTCAAAAGGTAAAGCTGTCTATTGTTAAAAAAAATAGAGCAATGACTGCTTTGCTAAGTAACCGAGCCTTTGTAACTTAGTAATTATGGGGGTTTGCATCAAAAGGTAAAGCTAGTTATCTTTGTTGCATGCATATATAATTTTTTTTAAAAATTATTGATTACATTAGTGGAGATGAGGGCGAATGGCAAACATATTTTAACATGAACCAGAGTGTTGTTTTCTTGTTGCATATGAGAAGGTTAAGCAAAAGGATTAAATTACACACACACACACATACACACGAAGAGCCTTCTTTTGGGTGTGATTGATGAAAGGGAATTTCATATTTGATTAACATCTTATTGCTTCTGGATCCACCCAATGGTTACTACAAGGAGTTCACAAAGCTCAAAAAGGGAAGAATGCTGATGGTTTTGGGGTGCCTTACTTAAAGCTTAGTTGAGCAAGTCGAGAAGTTGCAAACTTGATTGGACACCAAAATTAAGTAGACTACGTCGATTTGTGAACACCTTCTTTGAATTCATATATCTAATGGTCATTTCATCTTCTATATAAAGGGTAGTCATTTGTTGTTTGGGAGATCTCAACTCTTGGCTTAAGAGTGTAGTGGAAAAAATAGTTCTAGTTTTTTTGTAATTCTTTTCTTTTCAGTAATAAAAACTAGTTTCTTATTTATAATGTTTTCTATTTTTATTATGAAGTAGTCTTTTATTTCGTTCTAGAGAAGAATGGAACTTAACATGGTTTAATTAAATTCATTTCAACCTCTTACTCTTTTATTCAATTGAATTGTTTGAATTATCATATTTTAAATGCTAAGAGTAGATTGATTGCCTATTGCTTAGATCATGAGGTTTATTAGATTTCGGGAGAAATTAATTAGATTAGTCATTAATAATTCATCATATGACGAGTCTTTTGACTTGTTTGTCGTTGTGGTCGGAAGATACACAACACTGTATGCGATTGTAAGGAAAATATTAATGTGTTATTTTGGTGATTAATCGATTATCACCGGGAAATAGAAATTGAGGCAAAATATTAGAATCATGAAGGAGCGGGAGCCACCATATCATATAATTATCATAGATCGACAATCTGAGAGAATAGAAGATAAGAATAAGATGTGATGAAGATTAAATTCATGTTAAGGAAAATTCGACTCTAGAACGAGTTTTATCATTTTAACTTATCCTTTAATTTAAAGTTATTATTTAGATTTAGTTAAGTTGATTATGTTTGTTTTGTTCTTCAGTTCATTGTCTTTAATTAATTTAAGGAAATTTATTTATCAGTGGGACGATACTCGAATTCATTCATTATATTACCTTTTTCGACCGTGTATACTTGCACGTCATTGAAATTATTCGAACGGTTCACGGGTGAACCAGAATGAGGTGTTACAACTTCAGCTACCCAAACTCTCCTACATGTATTACAATCTAGACTTGGCGATCCGAATCTACATGCTATGATATGACATGCATAATCATGGTTCAAATAACATGTAACAACACTCAAAAAATATTTATTACATCATTAGTACATCATACTAATATCACATAATAATGGTGAGCTAATCATAAGCAAAGCATACCTACAACATAATATCTATGCACTTTATGTAACTAGGGGTTTTACCTTCCTGATTTCTGAAATTCATAACTCCTGGGATACTTAGTGAAAAATTATGAAATTTTGGAGGAATAAACTAGACATTATAAGGTTTAAAATGCAAAAAGAATCACCTTAGCCAGTTTTTTATAGCCTAAGTATAACTATTTTAATCTGAGCCAAAACCAATTTAAATTAGGAAACATCCAAATAGAGTAGCGCCCCGGCTCTATACAGAGCTGCAGCACTGTGGCAATGGTTTTCAACTCAATCTTTTATTGCCTACTTAATTCTATTCTATTTTCCATCAAACAAAAATTGGTTTTTTATGATCTCTAAACATCAAATCATGAGATATAACAAGTTTTTAACTAACATGATTTTACCCACCTTTTCATAATTTTTATTTAGAGAAAAACATGCAAGGAAGAAATATTCATGTTCAAAACTTGATATCTCTTAACAATTCAAGCTTGGATCATTGTTAAAACATAAGAACTACTTGTGAAACTTATTTACATCAACTCTAAACATGGATTAACATCTTAAACATTGATTTGATGAATTGTATAAGCATGGAAAATGGAAGAAAACATGTAAATAACATAGATCATCAAATAGAAACATAAATTATGATCATATGATGTATGAATCTACATGATGTACTTGTTTTAATTTAGATTGTTAAACCCTTCTTTAATGAATATGCCTAGAACTCTACACTCTCCACACAATCTCCAAGGAAGGAGAAAGAAGGTAAGAGAGAGAAGCTAGAGAAAGGGGGTGGCTTTAGAGAGAAGGGCTAAAGAGAGGAGCGGCTAGGGTGGAAGGTTGCAAATAAGAAATTTCGTCCACTAGTCCTCTTATATACTCTAAGTCTTTCTACTTTCCCTAGAACATAGTCTATTCAAACTCAAAAACTAAACTGCCCCTAGTCCTCCTACAGGGACACCTAAGTGGACAAACTCGTCCACTTTTAACGACTGACTCTTACCTTAGGGGAAAACTTGATCGTTGGACAACAATTGATAGTAGACTTTCAGTTAAATTACATAATCATATAATAATTGTTTCCAGCCCACATATTAGACTAGAAAACTAGTCGTACTCACCATTAGGGATATGGACTTGGTTCACATGTGATTATGCCTAACTTATCCTACCAAGGTTATTAGTTGTCCGACTATTAATCCCAAGGGATTTAACTTGATTGTTTGTCCCCTTTCATGAATGAGTGTTAGAGAAGGGTGTCACATAGCCAAACTCAAAATAATTAACATATAACTATGAAATTTCAAAATATCTTTCATTGACCTAAACAAACTTATACGAAAAATATTTTATGTGCTGAAAATAAAAAGTTTATTATGGCTATATCCTACTCAAGAGAAGGAAAATATGATTAAGTAATATTGTAGCTAGTTGCCTTAGGCTTTTAACGGGCTAATCTACATGTTGCTTTGGCTCAGTGGAGAATTGGTAGAAGGACAAGTGATTGATTATAGGTGTACAAGTGTTTGCCATAGATAAGTGAGGAGACCTAACCAACAGAAGGACTTGGTGGGCTAGGAGAGAGGAGTAAAAGTTCTGAACTTCTTTAAAACAGCTTATGCCTTTGTTGTTTGAATCCCTTACCTTATTCTCTTTACATTGCTTGTTTGTTTTGATTAATGTTTATTTAAGCATTTTGAATGTTTAATTATTTGCCTCACACACAACACTTGTATTTGACAAGTTAGCTTTAGTAGTTTGTGTGAGATATTCATTTCAATTTCATTCACTTGCATGGATTGATACAATTTGCCAACACTTGTGAAAATTGTTTAATTTAGATAGTCATTGTTCATTTTGCACTATACTTGTTTCATTAAATTCCGCAATTATAACTTATTTATTTGTCATGATCAATTGGTAGTCCTGGTATAGAACTCCTATTTGGCTCAAAACCCACCCGAACCGAACCAAAGTATTAAACCTTGGACCATTGCTTTTGCTCATTTAAAATGAAATACTGACTACAGGACCAGATCTAACCACTCTAGGTCTTAGCAGACGGAAGCACTTAGCGGACATCTAAATGTGTAACCAACATGAAACACTCAAATGTATGCAAAAGACTCCTATGAGGGGGCTCATGCAACCTATATGTGTCTAAGTTACAATAGAGACTACAATTCCTGGAAAAAATTTGGCATAGTCCCCCCGTAACTAGGATATTGGAAAATTTTTACAACTTTTAAATATTTTACATTTGAAATAAAATAATCTAGAACATTTCATTTATCACATTTCATCACAGAGAATCATTCCACCACATTTAACAAGCATTTACATACCGTAAACCCTACGCCTTTGGGTGTGAGAATCTCATAGATGCAAGGGTGGAAATGATGTAGAAAGACAAGAAAGAGTGTTGTGCCAATCCCATCAGCAATAAAACAAAAGGACACCTTAATAGGTCAGGTCCTAGGACTTATCCCTTGATGTGGGACTTACCCAAAATAACCTCCAATAATATCCTCACTCTCAAAATCACACAAACATAATATAATATAGGCTTAGGTAGGGAATAATAATAATAAAAGGCCTTCAGAAAGACAGCAACTTGTGGTGGATCTTTAGTTTTCAAAAACAACTTAAAGGATCTTAACCTTGAAGAGACACATTTCACAAGATTCACAAAACACTTACATCACATTTTCATAGTCATCAGACAAGAGATTGTCTAGTCTTCACATGAGCCCTTTTGCTACAAAAGAAAATAATTCTAGAAGCTCCTCTAACTCATGTGTCTTCTTCGCTCCGTGTACCTACACATCATTCCATTATGGCATCTTGTATTATTTATTGGACTAATATATTATATAGGTTTAGAGCAATGAAGATGCATGGGCTACAAGGGATGAGCTTGAAGACTTGAAAAATTGAAGATCAATATCACAAGCTCAAAGGAATGTTTCATCAGGATTGACACCAACTACATAGAGAGCTCAGAAATCCATGAAATTTTGAAAAAGCTTCATCGTTGGTCCATAATAAATAAATGGAACAATACCTAGAATAATAATCTATGAACGTTATAAAATAACATTTTCCACTTCTAGAAAAATGTCCATCCATTTCACATAAATCGGAATGCACAAGGTTTAATAACTCAACTTCACGATATACTTGTTTGAAAGGTTTTCTTGGAAATTTAGATTGCCCATAAACTTCATATCTAACATTAGTATATAAATCGAGGGATTGTATTGAGACCCCACCATTGTTATTGAACCAGAACTACTTAGAATTCTTGGAAGCTCAAACTTGTGTTTAGGACTGGTTTTACCTATTAGCTTGTATTCCTAATACTTTGATTGTGTAAATCCTAAGAGAGGGGAGGCTTCGCTCAAGTGTGTGTGATTGATTTGTAAAGTCAAGCTCAAGGAAGTTAAATAAGTGTGCAAACAAGTGTATAAACAAGTAAATATAAGCACAAACAAAGAGGAAAGAAGAGAGAGGACACAAAAAATTTTTGAAGAGGTTCCCAACTTGGTACATCCTTTCTTCTAGCCCACCAAATCCTTTGATTGGGAGGGCCTCCGTAGCTTCTCCATGGCAATTAACTTGTACAAGCTTACAAATTACAACAAAACCTCTTTCACAAGCACCAAATGCCAAGGAATCATGCACTCACCACGCGTCAAGAAAGCTTGCACTCCAGAACCCTTGGAGCCTCCAAAAAGCCTTCCTTCTCCAATGCTGAATCCCAAAGCCCTTTTTGAGCTATAAGCCGTCCTCTTGAGCACCTCCCAAGCACCAAGGAGTCTTGCAACCAGCTCTAACACCCTTAAAACTACACTCCCTTCACAAGCTCACACCTTGAGCTAAAGAAATCTCCTCTTCCTATGACCTCTTCCTCAAAGACTTAGGCTCTTACAAACACTCTCAACACCTTGAGAGTTTGCAAACAAGCTCAACACCATAAGCAATCCCTCAAATACAATGATCTCTGATTGGTTTACAAATGAAACACCTAGGAATACGAGATAAAGATTACACCAATTTTCACACAAGTTTGAGCTTTCTAATTTACACCAAGAAAGTCAAGGGTTCAATCCATAGCCTAAGGGTTGTCGAAATCCACTCCCTAAAGCCCTATTTATAAGCTATCCAAGCCTCTCCATCAAATAGAGACATTGGGCTTCAAATCCCCTTTTGTCTCTAGACAACGACTAGTTTTTTTGAAGATTTCTAGATCATGTAATTGTTAAACGATTGACTAATCGACAACCGAATGATCAGTTAAACTTAGCCAAGTCAAGTTCATCTGATTTGGTTGTCGAATGCTCGATCACCTGACCAAACACTTCTCGAACTCCATCGATCTACTGTCCACTCCTGAACTCATTGATCGGTTTCAAAGTCCCTGCCAAAGTCCCTTCGGTTGCCAAACGCGCAACCGAACCCTTGACGAAACCATCTTCACAAACTTTACCAAAATCCTCTCTCAAATTCCAAAGTTCCTGCCGAAGACACCTTCGGTAGTTGAATGTGTGACTAAACTCAGCTATTTCTTGGCCTTTCTCCAAGCCTACAATCTTCAGTAGCTGAACACATGACCGATTGTTGGCCGAAGGTCTAAACACCCTTCTTCCTTGCCTGCACCACCATGCTTTAGTAGCCGAACTGACCAAAACCTTGATCGAACGCTGGCCAAACTCCAACCAAAGTGTTCTTCACTTCAATACTTCAAACCAATCTTCAATCAACAATCATCACTTTGGTTGTGTGGTCATGTTCTTCACTTGGAGTCTTCATAAACTTGATTCCCTTGATGATGTGTAGACTCAAATGGTTGTGCTCAAAGAGCTTGCAATGTATTGACACCATTGATGAAGACTTGGAAGTTAAGTATCTACAAGTTCTAGGCCATCTCTCTACTTATATAGTTTGATTTGTTCCCCAACACAAGTAGTCATTCAGAATAGAACTTGTTGTGCCTCACACACTCATTAATTAATTGGGTTCACAATATTAGTTGTCTTGCACATCCGTTGCTTGCCTACTTGCTCATTTATTGATCACGCCTACTTGCTTGTTAACACTTGTGTTTATTTTGACTTTCTATATGTGAATATCCTTTCCTTGTGCTCAATTGAATTAATTGTGTTTAAATTATTTAAATTATTTTGCTATCTTAGTCCATTCTTGTGATTATTATAAGGCCTTAAGGATTGTGAAGATCTAACTATTTGATTGAGTAATTGTAGTTAGCTCTCACCCGCATTAGGTTGTGTCGCCTTTAATTTGTATCAGAGCCTTAGTCATCAAGATAAACAACTCACCTTCAAGCTTCACAAGGGAAGAACTCTAAGTGGCCTTCAATGCTCTATATGAGGAATCTATGATGATGACTCAGAGGAACATGGAGCTCAAGAAGTTAATCAAGGTGACTTTGGAGAAAGCGGCCCTAGAGCAAAGAGTGGCATCAATGGAAAATGAAGTGGCCTCACTCCAAGAGCAAAGGAAGATTACTGCAAGCTTGAAAGAGGATTTAGTAAGGCAAAAGGATGAACACACCATGTTTCTTAAGGAAAAGGAAGATTTACTCAAGATTGTGGATGAGTACCTCAAGGCTCATCAATTGGTTACATCAATGAAGAGGGATTCCTTACCCAAGAGAAGGTTGAGCCTTCAACTATCTACCTCTACATCTCAAGCTTGTCATGCATGTGGAAAGTTGGGACATATTTCTATCATATCAAAATTAAGAACTCAATTTCTAGTGGAGCATGTAGATGGGTGCTTAAGGAGAAGATGGACAAAGCTAAAGTGAGAAATCAACATGTCCAAGAGTTAGTTTGTTCAAGAGGCTAGGAGGAATGACCAACACCAAAGGCCAAGACAAGGGTTTGAAGGCCACACAAGCTCCAACAAAGAAGAAGGGAGGAATAAAGGCTATCTACAAGTATAGGAATGACTCGTACAATGCTGGACACCATCCTTCCACATTAAAGGGATCCTCAAACAAATGTCAACATTTGAAGAAAGGTCCTATGGTGAAACGATCCAAGGCACAATGGTGATCAAAATCAATGTTGCAAAAAAGGAGAAGTATCAAAAGCTTCATGCTCCCTATCAAGTGGTATAACTTTATCTAAGACCTTTGGCAATTTCAAATCTAAATGTGATTTTCATCCCTTTACCCCTTAGTATTTTAAATTGTTATTTAAAAATAATTTTCAAAAGATTTTTCAAAATGGGTAGTTATTATAAAATCAACTATCAAGTATGGTTTTAACTTGGTTTTTCAAAATTACTTGGATAAGATTGTTTTATTGAAACCTAATCAAGTGAGCACTTTTACTTGATTTTTGATAGTATGTAAATAGGGGAAATATGTTTCAAAAGGTGTTTTTGAATTGAAAATAGTAATCCCAACTATTCTAAACATCCAAAAATTGGAGTTTGGAATTGGAAAAACTTCAATTTCTATTCATATTTCAGTCTTCCTACGTTCAGTTGGTGTTTCAATTGAGAGTTCGGTTGGTCAAACATTTGGACTAAAACTTGAAGTTTAAAGAAAAAGGAGTTTCGTTGATGATCAGTTAGTCATTTAGTAACCAAACAAATTGTGAAGTTAAAATTTTTCTAACCGAAGACCTTTCGGACAACAAATGTAGCTCCCATTTTGCCACCCTCTACGATCAGTTAACACTCCCTACCATTACATTTCCACCATCCACTTGTGTCTCATGTGCTTTATGTGGTATTGTCAAAATGGAGGAATAAAAAAGGGGACAAATAAAATGAACTTGACTTAGCTCAATGTAGACTTGGAGGAGAAAACTTTTAAAGACCTTTTATGTATTGCCATTATAAAAGAGGGCAGATTGTAGGATCAACCCTTTGGATGAAATGGTTTTAATTATGACAATCATCAAAAAGGAGGAGACTGTTAGAACCTTTTTTTGATGATTATCATCTTAGGTTAATTGGTGCAATTTATTAAAGAGTGAAATGTGTTAGAGAGCTAGACATGAGTTATGTAACGCTTCTCCTTCCCTTCTGTAATGAACTGCTTGTTAAAATGACATAGGAGGAGAGTTAATATATCTAAATGGGTACATGTCTAGGGGAGACTATTCATATGTAAGCGAAGATATGAGTGCTTAGTGTTTAGTCTTCTAATGAGTTTAGATTTGTAATGATTAAATAATGAGAATCACTAACTCATGATAGGATTGTCAATCTATAGTTGGTCATAGGTTGCATGACATGAGCATCATTGACATAGACATTCCATCCTGACATTTTGCGTTGTTTATTGGACTAACCTCTTGTGTAGGTGTGGAGCAATAAAGATGCATGGGCTACAAGGGATGAGCTTGAAGATTTGAAAATTTGAAGATCAACATGGCAAGTTCAAAGGAATATTTTAATAGGATTGGCATGAACTACTTAGAAACTCTCAATAGCATGGGAGTTGTCTTTAACAAAGGTGCCAATATGAGACAACATTGCAAGATCTCTAAGAACAACCATTGGAGTCTACATATCATCAAGGAAATTAAGTTTATGAAGACTCCAAGTGAAGAAAATGACCACACAACCAAAGTCAAGATTGTTGATTGAAGATTGATTTGAAGTGTTGAAGTGAAGAACACTTCAGTCGGGGTTCGGCTAGCGTTCGGTCAAGAGTTCGGCTACCAAGGCATGGAGGTATAGGCAAAGAAGAAGGGTCATCAAATCTTCAGCCAACAATCGGTCATGCATTTGGCTACCAATGACCGTAGGTTTTGAGAAAGACCGAGAAGTATCTAAGTTTGGTTGCATATTCGGTCATAAAAGATGTCTTTGATAGGAACTTCAGAAAGCCATCGATGAGCTCAGCATAGTTCAGGAAGATGGTTTGGTTAGACGTTTAGTTGAGCATTGGGCAATTGAAGGGACTTCAAAAACCTATCAAGGAGTTTGGGAGTGGATAGTGGATTGGTGAAGTTCAGTAAGGTGTTCGGTCAGGCAATCGGTCATCCATTTGGTAGACGAAGCTCACTTGGCTAAGTTTAAGTAATCATGAGGTTGATGATCAATCAATCGTTTAGCAGCCAAATGATCTAGAAATATGCAAAAAACTAGTTGTTGGCTAGAGACAAAAATATGGATTTGAAGCCCAACGGCTTTATTTGATTGAGAGGCTTGAATAGCTTATAAATAGAGCTTTAGGGAGTGGGTTTGGATAACCCTTAGGTTATAGATTGAACCCTTAACTCTCTTGGTGTGAATTAAGTAGCTCAAGGTTGTGTGAGGATTGGTGTTATCTTTAGCTTATATTCCTAGGCGTTTCACATATAAACCAAGGAGAAATCATCGTGTGTGAGGTTGCTCAAGGTGTTGATCTTGTTTGTAAACTCTCAAGGTATTAAGAGTGTGTGTGAGAGCATTGGCCTTTGAAGAAGAGGTGATAGGAGAGGAGACTCCCTTGGCTTAAGGTGTGAACTTGTGAAGAGAGTGTAGCTTCAAGGTGGTTGCTCCAAGGGTGTTAGAGTTGGTTGGAAGACTCCTTGGCACTTGGGATGTGCTTGAGAGGAAGGCTTGTAGCTCGCAAAGGGCCTTGGTATTCAGCATTGGACATGGAAGGCTTGTTGGAGGCTCCAAAGGTATAGGAGTAAAAGCTTCCTTGGCACATGTGGAGTGCTTGAAAGAGCATTTGTAAGTGCAAGATTTCGTGACACTTAGTAAAGGAGGTCTTGTTGTACCTTATAAGTTGCACAAGTTGGTTGCCATCATGAAGGTACAATAACCTACTCAAGCAAATGAATTGGTTGGCTAGAAGAGCGGACACACCAAGTTAGGAACCTCTTCAAAAATGTGTCTTCTCACTTCTCTCTTCCTATGTGTTACACTTTTTTCATACTCGCTTAACTTCCTTAAGCTTGACTTTATCACAGTTGAAAGTTAAGTATATACAAGTACTAAGCCATCTCAGTAATTGTATGGCTTGATTTGTTCACCCACACATGTAGCTATTTATAATAGAACTTCTTGTGCCTCACACACTCATTAATTAATTGGGTTCACATTATTAGTTGCCTTGCACATCCAATGCTTGCCTACTTTCTCATTAATTGTGCCTACATTCTTATTTACACTTGTGCTTATATTGATTATCTATATGTAAATATCCTTGTGCTCAATTGAATTAATTATGCTTAAATAGTTTAAATTATTTTTGTTATCTTAGTTCATTCTTACAATCATTATAAGACCCTAAGGATTGTATGTTCAAACTATTTGATTGAGTGTTTGTAATTAGCTCTCACCCGCATTAAGTCACCTTCATTGACATGTTGTACAAGCATAGAACAAGGAAGCAAATATATAACCACCCACCCATTCTGAGCCACAAGCCAAGTGTTACTATATAAAATTAAATGACTCATAAAATAATTTTTTATTAATTTTCAAGATTTTGAATAAACCCATGATTTAAAATTTAATATAACAAATGTTCGGAACAATTTATGCCCCATGAACCGAACCGAAATTCCACTGTCATGCAAACAATCTAAAAATATAATAACAAATAAGAAAAATATAATAGTCTAATAACAGAGTCCTCCAGCTGTCCCAACTCTACCCATCCTTCCATAATGCTCACACCTATGGAGGCAATTCCATGTTAGTGATAAAAAGACTAAGGCATATAATTACAAGAAACAAGTTAATATATTCCACAACATCTAAATTTGAGTCTTTTAGTGATTATGAGCTTATGTTGAGCTCTTATTATGCCGGGAGGGTTGCCCATCAGTCCATTACGCACACAGACTATGTGGCTCACGACCTGTAGTTACCAATATTTGCCATTGACTCACCCTCTCGGTAACACAAGTGCATAATGAGTCGTCTTGCACCACTACGCCCTATCACCCCTTTCAGCATGGGGGCAAGTATTTAATCTTTCAAGAAGCTTCACGGTGCTGCCCTGCGTCGAATTGAGTCAATTCTTTGACTCCGATTGCGTTCAGTGCATGGTGATCAAATGTGGGCTCAAGCCGACTAAGGCTCCCAAATAGGAATATTATAACATTTTGAGTAATTATACAGACCTGAAGTTGGGATGAGGCACCCACAATTACGATACACAATTCTAATATGAATGAAACTTTTCTAAAGCCTTCCTTTTGTGAGCCAAATGTGCTCACAAACTATCAAGATGATGTTTTATTTGACATTAACAGAATTCACCTTTATATAAAAGAATGAGTGTGGAATTCAAGATGTCACTACATTAAAATTTTATAAAAAGTGTAATCATACTTAATTATACTAAACACCAACCATTTGTGTGATAACGAAAAGTTAAAAACTGACTATTGAGTTAATGCGAATGAGTGTGAAATTACACGCATAACTCCCAATCGCAAAAATTCAATAAATAAAACTTATTTTAAACCATCCATAAATATCATCGTACTAATACGCTAGAAGTCATAATTGATAATTTATGATATTGATTCTAAAGAATTAATTTAATTAAATAATATTTAATATTCGTCTTAAGATTTACAAAACCCTAAATAAAATAACCTAGTTATTTTTGGGGTTTTACAATCTCCTTAGCTTTGGAATTTTTGTCCTCGAAAATAGGATCATAAGGAGAAAAATTAAGGTTTTACAATCTCCCTAGTTTAAGAATTTTTATCCTCAAAAATATAATATGGTCATAAGGAGAAAAATTGGGGTTTTACAATCTCCCCATCTTGAGAATTTTTGCCCTCAAAAATATAAAAGGACGATAAGGAGAAAATTACTCATTTATCTAACTTCTTTCTTATCCTATCTTATGCATTTCTTCCAATATACGTTGGTATACTTGTATATAGCTCTAGAGAAGTTAGTTTAAATATCTTCATATTTTCTTATAAAAGTTCATTTTAGAAAAATCACAATTTACAATTTTTTTTCCTCTTCTACTTTGTGATGGTTGATCACGTGAATCAATTTGATCCACTCTTTCACTACTTCTACATCTTAAAGCCAAATTGTTCGATGACACTTCAAAAGTTGTTTATCTATTGCATTTGAGTAGTCATTTGAAATGACTTGACACATATCTCTAATCTTTATTGGTGTCGTTACTTTCCATAAACCCATATCTTGCCACATAATAGACTATAATTCATCAGTGCATTTTTATTTCTCGATTTAGGCATTGTCACTCATATGCATAGCTAAAGTGGGGCACACTATCCTATGCCACTGTCATCTAGATCGCACAAGTGTCTCATACCACCCATACTACCTAGATAACACCTTTGATTGTAAAGGCATCCTATATACACTCATTGGTTGTTAAGTTTCATGTGCACCTAGCATGACACATAAGTAACACACCCATAATTACTTATCATCTAAAACAATGAAAATTAATTCTATAAAAGAATGATCAATGCTTATATAAAAGAAATTTTACCCTTCGGATAGTGGACTCTTAGACTTTCAACAAGGTAAGGATTGATTTACATGGTTCTATAGGAAACACAGCTCTTATACCACCTGCAACAACCCGCCTGTTCTGAGCCACGAGCCAAGTGTTACTATATAAAATTAAGTGTCTCATAAATTAATTTTCTATTAATTTTCAAGATTTTGAATAAACCCATGACTTAAAATTTAATATAACAAATGTTTGGAACAATTTAAGCTCCATGAACCGAACCAAAATCCCACCGTCATGCAAACAATCTAAAAATATAATAACAAATAAGAAAAATATAATAGTCTAATGACAGAGTCCTCTAGCTATCCCAACTCTACCCATCCTTCCATAATGCTCATACCTGTGGAGGCAATTCCACGTTAGTGATAAAAAGACTAAATCATATAATCACAAGAAACAAGTTAATATATTCCACAACATCTGAATTTGAGTCTTTTAGAGATTATGAGCCTATGCCGAGCTCTTATTATGCTGGGAGGAGTGGCCGCCCTATTCAGCTACAATCCCATGTATGCACACACAAGCTATGTGGCCCACGACCTGCAATTACCGATATTTGCTATTGACTCACCCTCTCGGTATCACAAGTGCACAATGAGTCGTCTTGCACCACTGCGCCCTATCACCCTTTTCGGCATGAGGGCAATATTTAATCTTTCAAGAAGTTTCACGGTGCTGCCCTATGTCGGATTGAGTCAATTTTTTGACTCCGATTGTGTTCAGTACATGGTGATCAAATGTGGGCTTAAGCCGATCAAGGCTCCCATATAGAAATATATAGCATTTTGAGTAATTATACAGACTTGAAATTGGGATGAGGCACCCACAATTACGACACACAATTCTAATATGAATGAAACTTCTCTAAAGCCTTTCCTTTGTGAGCCAAATGTGCTCACAAACTATCAAGATAATGTTTTATTTGACATCAACAGAATTCACCTTTATATAGAAGAATGAGTGTGGAATTAAAGAAGTAACTACATTAAAATTTTATAAAAAAGAGTGTAATCACGCTTAATTATATTAACCACTAACCATTTGTGTGATAACGAAAAGTTAAAAACTGATTATTGAGTTAATGCGAATGGGTGTCAAATCGCACTCATAACTCCCAATCCCAAAGATTCAATAAATAAAACTTATTTAAAACCATCCATAAATATCATCGTACTGATACGCTAGAGGTCATAATTGATAATTTATGATATTGATTCCAAAGAATTAATTTAATTAAATAATATTTATGATTCATCCTTAGATTTACAAAACCCTAAATAAAATAACCTAGTTATTTTCAGGGTTTTACAATCTCCCCAGCTTGGGAATTTTCGTCCTCAAAAATAGGGTCATAAGGAGAAAAATCGAGCTTTTACAAAATATGTAAACAATCATGGAATATCAAGCAAAACATAGAACATGAAGATGATGCATGAATCTACACTATTAACTTGTTTTAATTGAGATTATTAACCTCTTCTTTTGTGCATTTGTCTAAAGTTCCGCAAAGACAACTAAACACACAATCTCCAACAAAAGCAGAGGGGCGATAGAGAGAGAAATGGTAGAGAGAGGGTATGTCTAGTGAGAGAGTCGACCAAGAGAGAGGGCAGCTAGGGCTTGGAATATTAAAAAGTTCAACCCTCCCTCCTTGTGCTCTCTTTATATACTTTAGGCCTTCTACACATAATAGGACATCGTCCTCCTAATCTCAGTGGACTAAATTACCCTTAAACCTCCAACACTAACGCTTAAATGGACAAGCCTATCCACATCCATTATAGACTCTTACCCTAAGGAAAAACTCGACTATTGGATAACAAATAATATTAGACTTCCACTTAGATCACCTGATCGTATAAGTACTTAAACTCACACATTAGACTAAAAAACTAGTCAAACTACTATTAGGGATATGAAATTAGTTCACAGCTGATAATGTTCAACTTGCCCATCAAAGGTAAAAGCTTGTTCGACTACAAATTCCTAGAGATTGCACTTGATCATTTGTGTAACACCCTAATTCACTCCATACAGCAAACCGAATCGAACATATAAATTTTGGGATAAAAATTTATAACCAATTAAAATGGAGAACTGACACAAGGACCTAACCACTCAAATCATCAAAAGATAAAATCCAAGGGAATCTAATGTGTAGACAACACCACAATACATGCAAGATACTTAGGGCTTGTCTCATACAAATAGGACATCCTAGTTGACTCAAATTTTCCAAAGAGATTAAGTTTCTGGAGAAAATCTGATAGAGACACCGTTAACTATCTTTTCATATTTCGTTATTAGTTGTCTTTTCACATTTCAAGCATTTAATAAATTGAACGAGTGATGTGGGAAATTATAATAATTAATGAGGTGAATGACTTTGTGGGTGAGTTGGTAAAATCCAGAGGCTATAAATATGTAATGAACTCCTTGTGGAGAATCAATCAATAAAGAACATATTTAAGTAGAATTTAGAATTAGATTATCATATCCATTTCAGAGTGGAGAATTAATTTGAGACGTCAATTTGGTTAAAAGGGTATAAACAGAGTCTATTATATTAGTATTTAGAGCTTTTCGATCCCCCAAGATTGAAGCTATTCCCATTCATCAATCATGACAAACAAGACGAGAGCCAAGGTGGTGGTGGATTGCCCAACGGCACTCAAGCATGATGTGCATGATACAAAGGAGTCAATCCAAAGAAAACATGATTCTGTCACTAATTAGCTATCAACTTTGTTGATGGTGATGAAGGAGAAGGAGATTGACGAGGAGAAGGCACTGATATACGACACTGATGGCAAAGTTATGATGAAAGCCACATCCTCAAAATAAACACCGCTGCAATCACATCGGATAAGATAGTGGCGTCAACACGCAAGTGGCAACAGGAATAGGAGAGTGACTCCATCTTGTTGCGGTCAACCCTTCTGGTGTCCACCTTTCCAGTCAGGGGGAGAGGGCTGGTGTCCAGGCCCTCAACACAGCAACCGGCTGTCACCAGCCTATGTGAGCCTCCGCCCGCCACCCCCCCCACCCTGGCATTCTATCGGCTGGACCATGGGGCGACACCCCATCTGGCAGCCTTTCTACGGCCGCTTGTCCAGGGATAGCGTCCATCCCAAATCCGCATCCCTGGCCTTCTTCATGTGGTGGCCCACCCTCACGACCTAGAATGGATAGGGGCGGATCGGGTTTGACCACCCTGCTGTAGCAACTTGGACAACAACCGTTCCTTGCCCCTGCTTCCACTTCGCCAACCGGGGACTATCACCAACAATGAAGTACTGGAACTACTAGACAAACAGGCTCCTAAGTATGATGATAGGGTCGAAGAAGAAATGGTCAACCCATGGGCCGATTATGTGGAGGCTAGGGAGGCTCACTTTAACCCCTATGACGAGCCATCTACTCATGATCTACTCTAAGAAGGACATGGCTTACCCGAGGACAGGTTTGGGGCAAGAATGGTAAACAATGGTAACCATAACGGGGGCAGCCATGGACACTGACCACATTATGGCCTGACTGATTATGAAGACTTCTACTGGATCAGAAGGGATAATATAACACTACCTCATAAGTTCAATTTTGTATTATGTAGATTGACTTTCCAATTTATAATAGATCTGGTCAACCCAATGAAGGTTTCAATGGTGGGAGAAGGGCAAACGTGTAGTGACATGGCACGGCATGTGGAAAGCTCTTTGTATTCGGTTTGGTCTCACTGAATATGAGAACTTTAATGAGTCCCTATCCCATGTTTAGCAAAAAAGTACCCATTTGCAGTATCTATCAGATTTTGAGCTATTATCAAACCGCGTCTTGGGCTAGCTGGAAGAGGAACTCATTGGTACCTTGATAGGCAGTCTTATAGAGGAGATTGCAATGGAAGTCCGATTCCACCAACTGCTGACGTTGACTAGGGCGGTGGAACTAGCCAAGCTACAGAATGATCGGCTGGCTCGGCAATTGAAGATTATGCGCACATGGCAGCTTTGGTCAAGCTAGTTGACCACAACCAACCCTAGCACAATGACACCAGCCAAAGTGGGGGGTGGTGTTGGAACCGATTCATCTTCTTCTGTCACTATCAAGAGGCTTAATTCAACTGAGATGGTTGTCAAACAAGAGAATGATTTGTGTCACTATCAAAAAGCAGTCCTTGTTTCTCCTTGATTGTGACTTGGAGGATGTGGAGGACCATGAAACAGGTGATTTGTTAATGGTAGCAGCGAGACAAACGTGGAGAAGAGCCAACCAAGTTGCAAACCATGTCAGTTAATGCACTCTCCCCAGATGTTATAGGTCAATGAGTTTATTAAAAAGCTCCCCATTTCAATTCTTATAGACTGTAGCAGCACTCACAACTTCATGAGTGCATAGTGCAAAACGGTTGAGACTTTTGGCCGTCAATGCCACTCCTTTTTCAGAGGGCATTACTGATAGAAATCAAATTACTAGTGTAGGAACATGTCAGCTTTCACTCGCAAGGCCATGTGTTTGATGTCACAGTTAATCTTTTGCCATCTGAAGTGGTTCTTGGGTGTGACTAGCTTCGAAAGTTGTGTGATATCATCTCTAACTTCAAAAAGTTGACGATGGTTTCACTTTCCCTAATGGAGAGTGTTGTCACTTAGTGGGGGACCATGCCAGAGGACCCAAGCACACGGCGTTACATTCTATGGTACACTTGATCTCAAGTGCCCAACTGACTTGGTGTCCTTCTATCTGCATCTGTGGAACACGATAGGGAGGATTCCACTCTACATCCAGATATCACTGAGATCTTAGAGGACTATTCGGATATTTTTTGAGTCAAATTGTCTTACCGTCACCGCGCTCACACGTCCATTGGATTCCTCCTGTTCTAGGAGCTTCACCGACCAATATTCGACCCTATAGATACCCTTACATCTAAAAGAGTGAAATTGAGTTAGTGGTTCACGAGATGGAGGAGTTCAGGATTATACAATCTAGTACTAGTCCTTTTTTTCCCAGTTCTTTTGGTCAAGAAGAAGGACAACACATTGCGGTTCTGTGTTGACTATAAGGGACTCAGCACCATCACAATCAAGGACAAGTTTTCTATTCATGTCATTGATTAGTTGTTGAATGAGTTGAATGGAACTACTACTTTTCAAAGTTGGATTTGAGGTTAGGTTATCATCAAATTCGTGTGAGCCCAAAAGATGTGGCGAAGACAACTTTTTGCACACACGAGGGCCAATATGAGTTCTTGGTAATGCCCTTCGGGTTGACAAATGCACCGTTTACTTTCCAAAGCCTCATGAATGAAGTCTTTCAGCTTTATCTCTGACTATTTATCTTGATGTTCTTTGATGATATCCTTATCTACAACCAGACTTAGGAGGCTCATATTCACCACCTCCATTTCACTTTGGATTTTCATCGGGCTCATTCCTCATTTGTCATGATGTCCAAATGCCAATTTGGAAGGAAGGAATTGGAGTATTTGGGCCACATTGTGTCCGGCGAGGGAGTTGCCACCAACTCAAACAAGATTCAAGCTATGGTAGATTGGCCTATACCAGGGACAACAAAGGCCCTTTGGGGATTCTTAGGTCTCACAGTGTGACACCCCGAATCTGGCTTGCTCGCATACCAAACTGGACCGTCACGGGTCCTAAGTGGATCTACTCTCAGTGTCTCAAGATGGAAGATACTGATTGCTATACATGGGATGAATGCACAGAATCCTATCATGCTGCTACGTGGATGACATGATAACTAGTTTACAAAATAAAATAATTGCGATAAAATCAATAGAAATTCCAAAAATAAAATTGACAATACCTCCCCTAAAAGTGCAATTAGGGGCCACCCAGTCTAATCATCATGTATAAATATATAAAACCATCAACATCGATTACACAATATTTTTCACATAAATATTTAATTTGGCCACATCAAAATATCTTACGTTTTTGGGTCTCGACCCACCAGCTCATTTGTTCATCTTCACCTTTATCATGCAATATTTACACTAAAATATATATTTTAGATCTTATTATCATTATGCATTTCTATATACCAAAATCTTTATCATAAGATTTCATTTTTTTCATAATAACATAACAAAAAAATTAAAATGGTTAAAACAAACATTTGGTCGGCACACGTGCATGTGTGTCGCAAGGTAGGCCATTGCTTTTCCATCCAAGCCAGGCATATCTAGTATTTAATCCTCGCCTACATATACATATATAAAGAAAAGTGTCAATAACGAATGTTACTGATCTAAAAATATAACAAACTGGCAAATGAGAGCAAACTCTTATTTTGAAGAAAACTTTTATATACTTCCCGTGAACAGTCCAGTCTAAGGGCATCCATTGAGGAGCAACCGGGCTACAGACCCGATAGCGTCCCAAACTGATTGGCCCGATGTCTCTCTTGGCATTTTCTGATTCTAGTCCATTGGGACTACCAGTAAATCCTAAGCCCTCTCCTTTCCTCCATAATTCTCCTGGCCTTGAGCACAAAAGCAAAGTACTCTCACGTAGTCGCCTTTAGCACCCTTTGAACCACAAGTTCTGAACATGCACTGTACTAAATAGTAACCATAATCCTTTGCATTTTTTCGGGTGAGAGGAACTCAACGAGAGTTATCAGGATCCCTCGGGATTGGAATAGCCCACTCACTAATCCACTGCCCGCTTTGACTGGCGTGTGCACCCACTCATGGTACGTGCAAGTCAATTTTCCCTTCTCTCGTCTCACTAAAAACTCAGGAAAATTAAATATAGGTCTGGGAAGGGATTTATATAATATGCCCGAAAGCAAATGCGGTGGATCTTATTTTCAAAATCAAACTCAAGGGATCTCATCCTTGAGGGTTATTAATTTAGAAAATCGATCGATTAGATGACCCAGGTTAAGTGGGATCCGATAAAATGCTGCTTAACCTGTCCTGCAAATAATAAAACAAGTATACAATAGAATAAAGGGTAAAACAGGGATGAGTCCTAAATAGACATGGTAGAAGCTCCAATTGTGGATGCGCACCTACATAGTAAGCTCCTACTCTATACCTACACGTCAAATCTAGAAGCTAACGCCCGCTAACAAAATGATGCATCAAACTAATCATGAACATCACACGTACAATACAATCATCATCTATCGACAATCAACAATCATCAGTGCAGGAATACTTCTAACTCATCCTATTCATACCAATTTTATTATGTTTTTCTAAATTACATTGTAGTCAATTAGCTTGCTCAGATTTAATTTATCTAATTAGATCAGTAACATTCATTCACTATCAATCAAATCATGCAAATCATCACTTCACTCACAATCAAAAATTTATCACGACAATTAATCAATCCTAGCATGTTGTGCTAATAATCATCAGTTTTAAATAATTAAATAGGAGGTAATTATACCTCTCGTCGTCGGCAACCAGCAATGGCTAGGGTTTCGTCATGCATCTTAGAGATCAAATTTGGCGCTCAGCAGTGCCCGAAGTTTGATTGGGTTCGATTCGATGAGTTCTGTAGAAGATCCGGTGAATTCTAGCGAATCCAGTTTTTCAGTATGGTTTTGGCAATTTTTTGGCGGGTTTTGGTGGTTTTCTGGCAATTTTATGGCTGTTTTTTGGCAGCATTTACGAGCATGAAAGTGGTGGTCTGGGTACCATCATCACCGGCTCAGTGAGCCCAACACGTCTACGACATGGACACGGTCGGCGGAGGTGGCGGCAAGCCAAAAAAGGGCAAAACAGGTACGATCAGTGGTGGGTGATGAGATCCGGCTGGGATAGGAAGCGATGGGCTCCACTCTAGTCAGGGTAGGTCATGGGAGGATCAACAACATCGAGGCGGCAACTGGATGGTGGTGGCGATAGTTGCGCGGCAGCGAGACGATCGCGTCGACAGAATCAGCGACAAGAGTGCGGTGCTCGGATGCAGCTCCCTCGCGTCGTGGAGGCCGGGCAACGGCCGGGGGTGCTCGGGGTGGCACATGGGCATGACTCATGTCGCACGTTTTACAACCTTCCCTCCTTATAAAAATTTTGTCCTCAAAATTTTAGATTAAGGTGGATTCACTCTCCTAGCAATCTACTAAATCTGAAATTTGAAGCGGAATGTGTGCATACCTGTCACATCTGTTGTATCCTCCAGTGCTTCGGCAATTGTAGTTGTGTCCATCCCCACTGCCCATGGTGTTTTTAAAGTGGACGGTCCTATCAGTGGTGTTATCTACATTCCTCTTTGATCCAAGGTAGGTTGTTCTTGTCCTATCATGGCAGCCCTCATCCCTCTCTCATTCAGACCCGTTTGTTGCTGTCTCGATGATTGTTGACCACTACCTTTGTGTCCATGTTCTTGGTTCTGATGGCCTATTTGTTGTTGTAATGGGGTAGCTAGAAGCATTAGTCATTGTGGTGATACCAGAAGGGCTGGCTGCTGTTGCTGAGCAGTCAAACATTTTACTGTCCAATGTCCTAGTTGACTACATCTAAAGCATGCGTGTGTACCCACTCAACATATTCCTCTATGATGGCATCCATAGTTCTGACATATTGGGTGTCTGTTCTCCTAAACTTGTCTATCCATGGCTCTCATTGTAGCTAGGGCATCTATCTGACATCTCGGTTGTATCCCTTGATCCAATTGATATTGTTGAGCGTCCTATTATCTCTTATCATAGTCTTTGCGGGATCAAGTAGCCAAGATTCTCTCGACTTCTCTTGCGGCTCGCACCACATCCCCAAAATTGGAAAATCTTCTGTCAATCAATGCTAGACGAATCTCATAGTGTAGGCCTTCATAAAAGTGTTCGACTCTTCGTCGTTCTGTCGGCACTAAATCCGGTGTGAATCTTTCTAATGCTCTAAATTGGGTCTCATACTATGCCACACTCATGGGTCTCTGCCAAAGTGCCTAAAAGTTACTTTCTTTCCTCTTCCTTACATTAGGAGGAAAATATTTCCCATCAAACTTGGCTCTGAATTCATCTCATGTCACATCCAGAGGTTGCATGTCTGTAAAAGTGGAGGCCATGACTACATCCCACCATATTCTAGCCTCATCCTGGAATGCCCCCTCAATAATTCATACGCAATGCTCCATTGGACATGCCATACTTCCCAATATGCTAACGGCTGATTATATCCACTAGAAAACTTCTTCTGCATCTAATTTCCCTGTGAATGGGCATCCTCCATTCTTCACGAACTGCTCATATTGCCACAATTCGAGATTTCTATCACCTGCTGATCTGTTTGATCCTTCTCCAATCTCGAATTCCAGAAATGGTGATACTACCCCTACTAGAGTACTACCAAACCTTGGGGCATCTATCTGTCCACTGTCATCTCCTGTAGGTCCACTACCTTCTTTACCCCTTCCTTCCTAAAGTGGAATGACCAGTGGAGCTGTTGTAGGACTGGTCCCCTGATGTAGCAGTGTAGGAGGAGGTAGCGGCGAAGGGCCTCTCCTCGTGCCTCGTCATCCATAGCTATTCTCCTCTCTATTCTTGCCACAGCAAGAGCTATTTGTCGTAGGTCTCTTCGAAATTCTTCCTGACTCTGTTGCATTTGCATTTGTACCTCTGCTAACCGTGCAATGACAGCCTTCGTTTCAGTCTAACGGCTTCTAACCCTATGGCGGCTTCCACTATGATGGCTCTCGCTACGATTCCGAAGAGACACTGTCTCGCTGTGAGCTAGCTTGTTTGGGAGAAGGAGGCGATGGAACCCAGTTTTGAGTACTTCAAGTTCTTACCATGATTACCCTTACTCACTAATCCAATCCTGAAAATATTGCCACACCTCCCATTGGTCAAAAATCTATAAATCAAAGACAACAAGGACAGAAACAAATACCTACCAGCTGGACTTGGAGCAGTCTATGCACACACATCACATATGAAAATATCTTCCAACTTAATCGACCGAGAGTGGCTCTGATACCAAACTATGACACCCTAAATCCAGCTCGCTCGCAAACCAAACCAGACCATCACCGGTCCCAAGTGGATCTACTCTTGGCATCTCAAGATGGAAGATACTGATCGCTGTGCATGGATGAATGCACGAAATCCTATCATGCTATTACGTTGATGACATGATAACTAGTTTACAAAATAAAATAATTATGATAAAATCGATAGAAATTCCAAAAATAAAATGGACAGAATCTCCCCTAAAAGTGCAATTTGGGACCACCCTGTCAAGTCAACCTGTGTCAATATATACATCGATATACGTTCATTACATCATATTTTTCACACACACATTTAATTTGGCCACATCAAAATATGCTACATTTTCGGGTCTCGACCCACTTGCTCATTATTCATCTTCACCTTTATCATGCAATATTTACACTAACATATATATTTCAGATCTTGCTATCATTATACATTTCTATATACCAAAATCTTCATCATAAGTATTACATTTTTTCCATAATAACATTACAAAACATTTAAAACAGTCAAAACAAGCATTCACTCTGCAGCGCCCAAACTTCAATCGGGTTCAAATGGATGAGTTCGATAGAAGATCCGACAAATTCCTGCCAATCTGGTTTTCCAATATGGCTCTAGCGGGTTTTGGTGGTTTTCTGGCAGTTTTTTGGTGGCATCTACCAGTGGGATAGCTGTGGTATGGGGTACCGTTGGCACCGACTCGGCAAGCCCAACATGTCTACGACCTCAACAAGGATGGCGGAGGTGGCCGCTTGCCAAAAAAGGGCAAAATAGAGGCGATCGGTGGTGGATGATGAGATATGGCTGGGATGGGCGGCAATGGTCTCCGCTCTTATCGGGGAAGGTTGTGGGATGGTCAACGACGTCGAGGTGGCAATTGGATCACGGCCGCGATTGTTGCCAGTGGCAAAATTGGCGACAGGAGCACGATGCTAGGATGCAGCTCCCTCATGTCGTGGAGGCCGAGCGATGGCCAAGGGGGCTCGGGGTGGCACGGTGACGGCACGGTAGGGCTTGGCGATGTCGATCGCCAGCGGGGCGGTGTCAGTAGAGGCGGTGGCGAGAAGCTGAGGGCCAGCGTCAAGGGTTTGGGGGAAGAAGAGAAATGTCAAGGGGAAGAAATGGTTCGGTGGTGATATCGTAAATAAAACTTGACTCGAGTCTGACTCAAGTAAAAAATAATAACTATTCATAATAAATCCTAACAAATAAAAAAATGGGAAAATCCCATAAAATATAATTGTAACGACCCACCATTTTATCACAACATTGTGGGCCTAGCTGGCCAGGTGTTACTCACAATTAAGCAAATATGTCTAACATTTTTATTTAACAAAAACATATATAACGATCCCACAGTCTTAGACCGTTTCCCAGTAGCCACACTTATTTCTCAAATAAATAATAAAAGGAGTCCTCATATTTATTTTGCTCCATGCCCTGGTTGTCAATCACCTACTTTCGTATCTGCACACCTGCGGAGGCAATTCCGCGTTAGTGATTACAACACTAAGTAGTATAATAGATAAAACAAATCAAGTACATTCCACTATTTCCTTATGTTTATTTTAATATGCGGTGGAGCGATTCCGCTATACTCCAAAACAATGCGGAGGAGGTATCCGCTGTGATCCGCACACCCCAGCCGTAGCCCTTTTGTGGGGAGGCTACCACTACCGTCTCCAGTGCCAGTGCCTCGCACACCCTGGCCGTAGCCTTTTTGTAGGGAAGCTATCACTGCACTCAGGTGATTGCTACGCCCCGTTTGTGGGGAAGCTCTCACTACCAATTCTAGTGCCAGTGCCTCACACACCCCGGCCGTAGCCTTTTTATGGGGAGGCTATCACTGCACTCCAGTGCCAGTGCCTTGCACACCCCGGCCGTAGCCTTTTTATGGGGAGGCTATCACTGCACTCAGGTGAATGCTACGCCCCATTTGTGGGGAAGCTCTCACTACCAACTCTAGTGCCAGTGCCTCACACACCCCGGCCGTAGCCTTTTTATGGGGAGGCTATCACTGCACTCCAGTGCGATGGAGGAATCGCCCTGCCTCGCTCACCCCGGCCGTAGCCTTTTTATGGGGCGGCTATCACTACTCCAAAACAATGTCGATGCATTACACAATTTACGCACATAATACGACCCCGTGTCGGACTGAGTCAATTCTTTGACCCCGGTTGCACTCGGTGCATGGTGGTCGAATCTGGGCTCAGGCCGACCTAGGCTACCAACAAGGAAAGTACGATGTTCTACCTATTATACGTACCTGACTTGTGATTTCGTCTGACTGTGATCCGCTAACCCTAATCTGAATGAGGGCATAAAATTATACATTAGTATAATTTTATTTTGCATGAACCTACATGCAACTACATGACTAATATACTATCAATTTTAAATGATGTAATTAGTTCATGTTAGTCTTCATTTCTTATTAAATTTTCAGCAATTCTAATGATAATTAATTATTAATTATCCCCATCCAAATCCCCATTATCTAATTGATAATTTAATTATTAACATGTCCCATACTTACCTGGTTGTCATTCTACTTTAACAATTCATTTAACGACCCCAAAGCTCCCAGCTTTATTGTAGTCAACCAGCGAAAGCCGGTATTTTCACCATGCATGGCGACCAACCAGTAACGTGGCGGCCTCCATTTGCTGCTATGGCGTCTCCAACTTGGCCACCACATGGCAACCCTCAACCAGTCCTTGGCGACCCTCTTCCGGCTACCCAATCAGCAACCCCGACCTGACCATGGTGACTCCATGTCGGTCACATAATCAGCCCATGACCCATGGCAGCGTCTCCCTAGTCGGCTACATAAACAGCACCCGACCAGACCCATGGCGACTACTCTAGTCAGCCACATAAACAGCACCCGACCAACATGTCTTCTTTTCCTTCCACCCAATTTCAGACCCCATCTTCTATCTACCCCACTGATCCTATTGGAAAAACCCCAAAGATCCAATCTTTATCCGCTGCTATCTCATGGAACTCGGACTACACCCTACATGGGGACCTTAATTTCACCATTCATGGTGGTCGACCAGCAGCCATGGCGACCATGTCCTGCCCCATCAAGGTGACGACCAGCACCACCCCAAGTGACGACCAGTCTGCCCTTTCCATGGCGGATCCACGTCTGGCCAGCAACACCACCCATGGCAACACCAACCTAGTCTCCCTTCACGTTCCTGATTTACATCCCTCCCCGATGGTCTGACTCGGCCACCCAAGGTGACTCCGTCCGGCCAACCGCACCGCTGGGAGCACTCCCTACTTCCAGCACGTCAACCCAACTCACAAGGATGGAAGATGGTGTTGTTGCTGCTGCAAAAACAGCAAGACGTCCTCCTGGTTTTCTTCTTCCCTTGTTGATTTCTCATTTGATTCTTATGTTTATCATGTTTATGATTTATGCAACATGTGTATGCATGCAATAGAAGAAAAAGAAAGGAAAAGAAATTACCCGAGCGAAGGAGGAAAACCAGCGTCTGTCCAAGGAGGAAAAAGATGTAGATGACGCCCTCCCCTTCTCCTTTTATCAAGAATAAGATGACGGCTAGGGTATGTGGAAACACCCTTCCACCGTAATTCCTTTAACCGGGTAATTGGGTAATCAACACGGTTCACTTAACCATTTCACTTAACCTCTTAAATGGGTACATGGTTTAGTTCACTTAAATGGTTAAATGGATAAGTAATGTGGTCGACTCGACCGATTCAACTAGAATCGTCCGGTTAGAAATTACTTTTCAATTAACCGGGTAATTCATACTTAACCAGCTAACGAATTTTTTTCCACGTTCGATCCCACCGCGTCGAACGTTATTTTTTATTATTGTTGTTATATATATATATATATATATATATATATATATATATATATATATACATATATATATTTCCTGGGTCTTTACAATAATACATGCCACAACATCACAATGACATGCTCTATAACTATTAGCCTACCCAAGCAGTCCTATAACGTGTCCTAATGCGTTATTCGGCCTAAAAATAATTTTATGGTCTAATACTAAAATAATAGATATTGAGTGTACTCTCATATATTATGATAACTCATTCTGTTGTTATCTTACAAACGTTATCATTATATACATGGGTACACATGACCCTTGTGGTTCATGACACACAACTAGCCTCGACTCAGTACTGTGTTCTAAAATTGACTCGACTAAAAATAATGCTTGAACCAACCGGTTCAAATTACAAAACCATGACTATTGTCGTGGGTTTTAGACACTGGCTATGTAAAGACCTGAAAATAATAATAATAATAATAATAACAATAATAATAATAATAATGACGTTCGACGCAGTGGGATCGAACGTGGGAAAAAATTCGTTAGCTGGATAAGTATGAATTACCCGGTTAATTGAAAAGTAATTTTTAATTGGATAATTCTAGTTGAATCGGTCGAGTCGACTACATTATTTATCCAATTAACCATTTAAGTGAACCATACCATGTACCCATTTAACAGGTTAAGTGAAATGGTTAAGTGGACCATGTTGATTACCCAATTACCTGGTTAAAGGAATTACGGTGAAAGGGTGCTTCCACGTACCCTAGCCGTCATTTTATTCATTATAAAAGGAAAAGAGGGGGGGCGTCATCTACATTTTTCCTCCTTAGACAGACACCGGATTTCCTCCTTCGCTCGGGTAATTTTCTTTCCTTTCTTTTTCTTTTGTTGCATGCATACACATGTTGCATAAATCATAAACATGATAAACATAAGAATTAAATGAGAAATCAACAAGGGAAGAAGAAAACCAGGAGGACGTCCTACTGTTTTCCAGCAGCAACCACGCCATGTTTCCTTCCATGGTGCGGGGTTGACGTGCTGGAGGTGGGAATTGCTCCCGACGGTGATGCTGGCTGGATGGAGTCACCTTGGAGGGCCAAAACAGACCGTCGAGGAGGCACGCAGGTCTGAAATCCGAGGGGAGAACAGGTCGGTGTTGCCATGGGTGGTGTTGCTGGCCAGACGTGGATCCGCCATGGAAAGTGCAGACTGGTCGTCACCTGGGATGGTGCTGGTCGTCACCTTGATGGGGCAGGACATGGTCGCCATGGCTGCTAGTCGGCCACCATTAATGGTGAAATTAAGGTCCCCATATAGGGTGTAGTCCGAGTTTCATGAGATAGCAGCGGATAGAGATTGGATCTTTGGGGTTTTTTTCCAATCGGATCAGTGGGGTAGATAGAAGATGGGGTCTGAAATTGGGTGGAAGGAAAAGAAGACATGCTGGTCGGGTGTTGTTTATGTGGCCGACTAGAGTAGCGTCATGGGTCTGGTCGGGTGTGTTTATGTGGCCGACTAGGGTAGACGCCATGGGTCATGGGCTGATTATGTGACCGACATGGAGTCACCATGGTCAGGTCGGGGTTGCTGATTGGGTGGCCGGAATGGGGTCGCCAAGGACTGGTTGAGGGTTGCCATGTGGTGGCCAAGTTGGAGACGCCATGGCAGCAAATGGAGGCCGCCACGTTACTGGTTGGTCGCCATGCATGATGAAAATACCGGCTTTCACGGGTTGACTACAATAAAGCTGGGAGCTTTGAGGTCGTTAAATGAATTGTTAAAGTAGAATGGCAACCAGGTAAATATGGGAGAACTCGATGCGGTTGAGTTAGAATATAAGGTAAATACAAAAGAATTAAGTATGGGACATGTTAATAATTAAATTATCAATTAGATAATGGGGATTTGGATGGGGATAATTAATAATTAATTATCATTAGAATTGCTGAAAATTTAATAAGAAATGAAGACTAACATGAACTAATTACATCATTTAAAATTGATAGTATATTAGTCATGTAAGTTGCATGTAGGTTCATGCAAAATAAAATTATACTAATGTATAATTTTATGCCCTCATTCAGATTAGGGTTCACGGGTCACAGTCAGACGAAATCACAAGTCAGGTACGTATAATAGGTAGAACATCGTATTTTCCTTGTTGGTAGCCTTGGTCGGCCTGAGCCCAGATTCGACCACCATGCACCGAGTGCAACCGGGGTCAAAGAATTGACTCAGTCCGACACTGGGTCGTATTATGTGTGTAAAGTTTGTAATGCATCAACATTGTTTTGGAGTAGTGATAGCTGCCCCATAAAAAGGCTACGGCCGGGGTGAGCGAGGCACAACGATTCCTCCATCGCACTGGAGTGCAGTGATAGCCTCCCCATAAAAAGGCTATGGCCGGGGTGTGTGAGGCACTGGCACTAGAGTTGGCAGTGAGAGCTTCCCCACAAACGGGGCATAGCAATCACCTGAGTGCAGTGATAGCCTCCCCATAAAAAGGCTACGGCCGGGGTGTGCAAGGCACTGGCACTGGAGTGCAGTGATAGCCTTCCCATAAAAAGGTTACGGCCTGGGTATGCGAGGCACTAGCACTAGAGTTGGCAGTGAGAGCTTCCCCACAAACAGGGCATAGCAATCACATATGATAGCCTCCCCATAAAAAGGCTACGGCCGGGGTGTGCAAGGCACTGGCACTGGAGTGCAGTGATAGCCTCCCCATAAAAAGGCTACGGCCGGGGTGTGCGAGGCACTGGCACTAGAATTGGTAGTGAGAGCTTCCCCACAAACGGGGCGTAGCAATCACCTGAGTGCAGTGATAGCTTCCCCACAAAAAGGCTACGGCTGGGGTGTGCGAGGCACTGGCACTGGAGACGGTAGTGGTAGCCTCCCCACAAAAGGGCTACGGCCGGGGTGTGCGGATCACAGCGGATACCTCCTCCGCATTGTTTTGGAGTATAGCGGAATCGCTCCACCGCATATTAAAATAAACATAAGGAAATAGTGGAATGTACTTGATTTGTTTTATCTATTATACTACTTAGTGTTGTAATCACTAACGCGGAATTGCCTCCGCAGGTGTGCAGATACGAAATTAGGTGATTGACAACCAGGAGGGCATGGAGCAAAATAAATATGAGGACTCCTTTTTTTATTTATTTGAGAAATAAGTATGGCTACTGGGAAACGGTCTAAGACTGTGGGATCTTTATATATGTTTTTGTTAAAAAAATGTTAGACATATTTGCTTAATTGTGAGTAACACCTGGCCAGCTAGGCCCACAATGTTGTGACAAATGGCGGGTCGTTACAGGCTATTATTGCCGATTTATCCAAGACTATGCTAAGATTGCTTCTCCTTTGAACGATTTATTGAAGAAAGAGGGGTTCCAGTGTTCGAGGTAGACAAAGGAGGCCTTTGAAGCCTTGAAAACTACAATGACCAATGCACCGATGTCGGCTCTACTTGCTTTCATTTTGCCCTTTGAGTTGGAGTGTGATGCTAGCAGTAATGGGATCAGTGTAGCATTGTTGCAGAGGGGGAAGCCTATTGCCTTTGCAAGTTGCGTGATATCCAAACATGCTAGAGGCCAATCTACCTATGAGAAGACATTAATGGCCATTTTGAAGCGGTATGTAAGTGGTGACCTTATTTGCTAGGGAGTCGGTTTACCATCAAGACGGACCATAGCAGCCACAAGTACCTCCTTGAGCAACGAATAATAAAGGTAGTTCAGGAGAAGTGGCTCACCAAGCTAATGGCGTTCGACTATGAGATCATCTACATGTACGGTAAGGATAATGTTGTCACAGATACATTCTCTAGGAGAGATAAGGAGGTAACTGAGTGTCAGGTAATGGTAGTAAGTAGACCACAATTTACTTTGACAGATAGATTATGGGCAGAGCTAGTGGAGGATATTGTTTTAGCTACACTCATTGCACGCCTCTCAAGCATTCCGAACTTTGACAGCCCCTATTTATTGTGTGACGCTTTCCTTTGGTATAAGGGGAAGTTAGTGATACCAGCTTTAAATGAATTACAAACCCTCATCCTTTAGGAATTGCATGCTACTATGAAGGGAGGGTATTCAAGATTTGAGCAAACCTACTTTTGCTTTAGTCATTCCTTTTATTAGAAGGGCCAAAAGAAAGATGTTAAGAGTTTTATGGATGCCTGTGATGTTTGCGAACACCACAAGTATTATACCCCATCACCAAGTGGTTAACTTCAACCCCTAATGATACCTTCGATCATTTGGATAGATATTTCTATGAATTTTGTAGAGGGGTTACCTTCTCTGGCATACCCCTCTATTTTGGTGGTAGGAGATCGTTTGAACAAATTTGGTAATTTCATTCCCCTTACTCACCCCTTTATGGCTAAGCAAGTAGCTGAACAGTTTGTGGAGCGCGTAGCTATAATCCAGCATGCCAAAGTTCATTATCACTAATTGTGATTCAGTTTTTCTCAGTGAATTTTGGAGGGAATTTTTCAGGTTACAAGGGACAACTCACAAGATGAGTACAACAAATCACCCGTAGATAAATGCACAAACAGAAGTATTGAACCACTACTTAAAGATATATTTATGATGCTATATTAATGACCACCCTAAACAGTTCTCTCGCTTCTTGCCTTGGGCACAAATGTGGTATAATATCACCTTTCATTTGACTACCTGAATCACTCCCTATGAGGCCATGTTTGGACGTCCCCACCCTCTGTACCTAGATATGTCTTAGGGAGTTCTGTTGTTGGTGAGGTGGATCATCAACTAAGGGTTCATGATGAGGCCTTGGCACTGTTGAAGGCCCATTTCACTGAAGCTTAAAGCTGAATGAATGCACATTATCATCTCGGGTGGCATGATGTAACTTTTTCAATCAGTGATATGGTCTACTTGAAGATCCAACCCTTTCACGGTCTTTCGCTTCACCAGCCGGCTAATCAAAAACTTGTTGTTCGATTATAGCCCTTATAAAGTTTTGGAGTGTATTAGAGAGGTGTCTTACTGCCTAGAACAACCTAATGGAGCAATAGTTCACCCCATCTTTCATGTGTCCAAACTTTAAAGGTCTAATCGATACTCCTTCTATGGCTTATCCAGACCTTCCTCATTTTGCTACTATGGTCTTTACGTTGTTGACTTTTGTGGTTTTCAAATGGTTCCTCTCCTACAACTACAAATCATAGAGGCTCCTCCAACCAAGTAGCATGGTTTTGTGCACCTAGATTATTTAACCATTAGATCTAGAACTCCAGGGCTTAGAAAACATGCACAAAATTAGTTAGATTTGTGTACCCCAGTCTGGAAAATAGAGGAAATACAGTAAGGTACACAAAAGCTAGCAAACTATTACGATATCATATCACAAGGCATAAGTCGGTGGCATGAGTTGGAGAACAGGCCACACGACCACAATATCATCACATGACTCATAGTCTCAAGTCATCAACATAAGCATACCATACTTATCAGAAATAATAGAAGTCTCCAAGGGACACAACACAACACTGCAACACCGCCAAAACACACAATACCAAAAGCTATCCCAGCTTCCACTGGGGTCCTCATGATCAGCCCATCTACATCGACCAACAACAACCCCGCTCACCTACATAATATAAGAGAATGCGTCAGTAACTAGTGTCATTGAGTCTCAAATAACTAATAGGGAAAATCACAATACTGGCAAATGTATAAAATAGTCATCCACGAGAAACTGAAATGAAATAGTGTCTTCTCCATGACATATTGATCATAAGAAAGTGTCAATAAAGCCTAATCATAATCATAATCATTGGTAACCGTACACATGGACCGAATAATAACTCACTATAACATGTTAATAATATGGCCAATAGTGCCTAGGAAATAATACCTACAGCACTGCTCAGTCTGGATATACTTGTAAGAAGTGTACATGATGAAATATACTACTAAAGTATACACTATTAGCAAGTAGTAAGTTGATATCATATACATAAGACTGTTACCGAGGACCACACATGAGTACAAACCGGGCCCCTCAGTGATGTTACACATCCATCCATCTCGCGTGCAAGTCGAAATTCGAAAACATAATACATGTATAAGGTCTGGGCATGAACATTTAAAATAGCGTTAAAGTGCGACTTTGAGCTAGATCTTATGACATTAGAAATCACATCAAGGGATCTCATCCTTGAGGTTTTATTAATCTGGAAGATCATTTAAATGGCTCATAGGTAGTGGGATCTAATAAAATACCACTAACTTCCCACTACTTATGTTCTACAATATAAATCAAATCACATGGGCCAAGTAGGAGATCAAACAGAAAAGAGTCCTAATGAACTTGAAAAGAGCACTTCGTCCTACCATGGTAAGCCCAACTCCAAGCGGCCTAGCAGTGTGAACAATTACATGACCTTGTATGATGAATGCATTCAATGCATGAACAATCGTAGATACAATAAGAATGCATGGCATGCAATAGGAATTATTTAACACACAACTGATTTGATCTGATACCTGCACTCATATGTGAATTCATATATTGTAAAATAAGTTGGACATGTTAATAAACTATGTGCTAAAGTCATAATTGTGATGTCAGTAAATTAGGACATCAACTAAGTTTAAACCCATGTAATTGTGATATCAAAAGATGTCAATGTACCCGAGGATCTGGACACCAATCTAGAGATATCCTAACACACTACACAGTACCACAATATTTAAATTATCATTAAGATAACCCAACCTAATTGGTAAGTTAGTTGGCAACTGAGCAGTTAAATCACTGAGGCAAATTAAGATTTGGAACTTGAAAGATGCCAAATTAGACAGATTCAGTTGGCCCTGACAGAGCGAATTAAAATGTCGCAAGCAACCAACCCAACTATGCGAATAATACTTATTATTAATTAGATCTTTTATCATTTATTAAATTAATTAATTTCATTGTAAAGTTAATTAAGATCACATGATGGTTTCATTTTAAAGTTAAGCATGCACAAAAATTATTATAACATTGCTTATTTAATTAATTAATGTTTGGCACATAATTCGAGGTGACTCAAACGCAATATGATGTACAAATCTTTTTAGCATTACAACCTTGATTAGATAATTTAGGTAGTGTTTTACCACGCACAATCATTAACGCACAAAACACAACCAATTATCAATAAAGGTGCAACCTTTTTATAAAAGTCACATTTTTATAATGATCTAACATGCAAAACATATTGAATAATATACCAAAATAATCAAAATGATATGATCTATCTGATTCTATCAAGATCTACATGAAATAATGCAAATCATGCAAACAACTAAAGAAAAGGGGAAGAAAAGTGTACCAGGAGGAAGGGGAAAAGAAAGGGGGAAGAAAGGGGGAAGAAGGAGGAGAAATGAAGGGAGGAGAAACAAGGAGAAAAGAAGAGAAGAAGGGAGGAGGAGCTAGGATGCAGCCAAGGGGAGAGGAGGAGAAGAGGGGGAGAAAAGAGGGGTGGCTAGGGTTTTTGTTAAAAACCCTAAAATGCACCAACGTCTCCCCGCAATTTCCCACACGCACTTCATGCACAGGCGCAAAGGCTCTTGGAGGGTGCCCTTGCACCCAACACTTGGCCACAACAAGGACAAAGAGGAAAAAGAAGAGTAAAGGGAGGAAAGGGAAGGAAGGAAAGGAAAGGAAAAGGAAGAAAGCAGGGTGGGACAGCTTCAAAACACAACTAGAACTCGAGAGTATGACGAAGATGCATATGACATGACTCTAATGTGACACACGGCCATAGGCTAACTGTAAAACCCGTGACTCGAGTCAGAGTTTTACGGGAGTGAACCAGTCGGTTCAACGTCGGTTCGAGTCGAGTCAGCTTCATGGACCGCGAGCTGAGTTGAGGCCAGCTGTGAGTTATGAGCGATGAGAGTCATGTATGCTCAAGTATACGATGATAACGTCAAAAAAAGATGATGAAAAATGGGTTATCAAGTATATGGAGGTATGCAGTATTGATTGTTATTTTTATTTGATCGTAGAATATTTTTAGGGCCGAATGACGAATTAGGACGCGATATAGGTGAGTTTGGGTGGGTTATTAGTTATAGAACATATCATTTGGATGTTGCTGTGTTCGTTTGATTTTACGGGATTTTTCCCAATTTTTTTGGATTTTTTTAGGATTTATTAGGAGATAGTTATTATTATTGACTCGAGTCGGAGTCGAGTCAAGTTTAATTTACAAAAATGCCATCGCACGCCCCTTCATCTTCCCCGACACCTTCCCTTCCAAAACCCTAGCCGCCGCAGCCCCTCGTTCTCGTCGCCGCCGCCGCCGACGCCGTGCTGCCGCCAATCGACGCCGCCCCGCCCCGCCGTGCAGTCGCCGTGCCGCCACGACCCACCCCGGCCACCGCCTCGCCGCCACGACGCCGGAATCGCCCCACGAGCCGCGACGCGCTCCCTCGACTGATTCGCCGCCGTCCGGGCCGCTCCGCCGCCGCTGTGACCCCGACGACCACCCCCTCGCCGTTGCCGACGTTTCCCCCATCCTCCCGACCACCGTCGAGGCCGGCCGGAGCCCCGATCGGAGCACACCGCCGCCGCCGCCCATTTTCAACGCCGCCGCCGACGGCCATCGCCGCCCCGGCTGCTCTGTTTGACACCACCATCGGACCAAGCTCGTCGAGCTGGTGCCGATAGACCCCTTGATTGCCCCGTCCCGAATCATCGCCGGAAAACCGCCGGAATCCGCCGGAAAACCGCCGACACTCGCCGGAAAACCGCCGGAACCGCCGGAAAATTGGATTCGTGGGAAATTCGCCGGATCATCCGCCGAACGCACCTGGTCCAATCTGATCGGACTTCGGACGCCGCTAGGTGCCGAATTCGAGTTTCGAGCCACGAAACGGAAACCCTAGCCGTCGCCGATTTTCGACGACGCGAGGTATAATTTATTTTAATTTAATTATTTGAAAGTATTGATTATTAGAATTGCATGCTAGGATTGGTGAATTGTATGTTATAATAATATATATAAATGTAGATTTGATTAAGGATAAAATATGAAATTTGCTTGATTGAGTGGTGTTAAAAATGGAGGCTAAGAAATAAATTAGGGTAACTAGGTAATGATCATGATCTAATGCAAATTAGCCTAAGTAGGCTTGCTAGAATTGATATAGGTTGATGTGTGTTGATTGATGCGTGATTGTGTTGATTGTGTGTGCATGCTATAGGATGTGTGATTCATCATGCGGGCGTTAGTTTTTAGCTTGATTGTGTAGGTACGGTGTAGGAGCTCGCCGCCTAGGCGCGTGGACCCGTTTGGAGCTTCTACCAGGTCCGTTTAGGACTCGTTCTCTGTTTTACGCTACTCTATTGTATATTTGATTTATCATGTGCAGGACGAGTTAAGTGGCGTTTTATCGGATCCCACTTAACTCGGGCCATTTAGCCAACAGTTTTATTTCGGATTAATAACCCTCGAGGATGAGATCCCTCGAGTTTGTTTTCGAACTTCAGATCCAGCTCACGATGCCTTCGGGCCTATTGTATAAATCCCAACCCAGGCCTATATATGTATAGTTTTCGTGTTTTCGGTGAGAGATGGGATGAGGGTTACTTGCGGCCACGTCTTCAGATAGGGCGTGTGCTCGGAAGAGCGGGCTCTGGAGCTGGGGAGAACCCACTTCATTCCCGAAGGATCCGGACAACTCCACCTTTGAGTTCCTCAAACCCGGAGAAGTGTGGAGGTTTACGGGTACTGCAATGCAGCGCATGTCTAGACTTGTGGTTCAAAGGGTACTGAAGGCGACTGCCTGAGAGTGCTCGGCCTTTGTGCTCAAGGCCAGGAGTAATATGGAAGGTGCAGAGGGCGGTAAGGAATGAAATTTGATGCGAGAAGCAATAGAGAAATGGCCAAGGCATGAGAATGTGAAAGAAAGGGGGACGCTGTCGACCCGAGGGCGATGGCCCGACGGCGACGGCTCCCGTATGTGCCCTGATGAGAGTTCTTGAGGAAGTATATGGTTTTGATTCAACAGGAGAGTTTGCTCTCCTGTGCCAGATTGATATTAGTTATTTTCCGGGCCGGTAACACTCGTTACTGACGGTTTTTCTATATATATGTAGGTGAGGAATGCGAGCGATGAAAGCTGTCGGGACTGCGGAGGAGCAGCACGGAACCGCGCACACATGTACCTGCCGCGTGTAACATATGTATAATGATGGTGTGTTATTGTTATGTAAATGATAATTTTGATGTGTTTGTGTGAATGAATTACTTGTTATGAAACGAACTGATAAATATGAATGAGTAGGGAGCCTTGGAGTTCAGACTCGGCTCAGGTAAAAATGAATGAGATAATGATTTAATGTCATGGTAGATTGTTATGTGTTATCGTATTTTCATAAAATAGTATATATTTTCTTTTGGTTTTTCATTTGTTGTTTTGTCTTATCTTTGCTTGTACATCATAGCATGCATGTAGGACTCCGTTAGAACCCAATCGTTCCCATTCATGCATTTCATATTTGCATCTCCATCTTGAGACGCCGAGAGTAGATCCGGGTCGGCTTAACCGAATCTAGTAGATTAACGAACGGTTCGGTCGCCGGTGACATTTCCGGGTCGGTTCACGGGTGAGCCGAAACGGGGTGTTACAGGGGAAGAAGGAGGAGAAATGAAGGGAGGAGAAACAAGGAGAAAAGAAGAGAAGAAGGGAGGAGGAGCTCGGAGGCAGCCAAGGGGGAGAGGAGGAGATGAGGGGAGAAAAGAGGGGTTTTTGTTAAAAACCCTAAAATGCACCAACGTCTCCCCCGCAATTTCCCACACGCACTTCGTGCACGGGCGCAAAGGCTCTTGGAGGGTGCCCTTGCACCCAACACTTGGCCACAACAGGGACAAAGAGGAAAAAGAAGAGTAAAGGGAGGAAAGGGAAGGAAGGAAATGAAAGGAAAAGGAAGAAAGCAGGGTGGGACAGCTTCAAAACACAACTAGGGCTCGAGAGGATGACGAAGATGCATATGACATGACTCTAATGTGACACACGGCCATAGACTAACCAACACCCGAAATAACAATAAAGCTACGACTTGGCAATTGGGGCTCACCGAATAAAACTCAACAGTGAACGTGGGGACGTGCCTAATGCCCAAGTCCACAACAGTATATCAGGACTCACTTAGTTCCAACTCGATTGAACCAAATTAGCTGCATGCTAATTGAGTCGTACTAAAAGCCAAACCAGTCATAAAAATATCGGACCAATGGCCCGAATTTTATAATTTATTCCCTTTTATGATTGTGCGTTAGACAAAGAACCCACTTAGCCAAAATTAATATAATTAACACATAATTATATAATTCAAAGTATCTTTCATTAGTCTTAACTAACTTACAAAAAAAATTAAGCACCAAAAAATAAAGAGTTAATTACGGTTATATCCTACTCAAGAAAAAAAATATAAAAACTAAGTAATATTGATAAAGAGACTAAATATTACACACCCAATAGCCAAGGGCGGCCGATCCAATTACCCTCAAGCCTAGTGGAGCGGCCAAATTCTGCTGCCCCTAGGCTGAGGATAGATCCAACCCCTCAACTTTAGGGCAATTAGATCTAGTGGCCCTTAGCCCTAGATAGTCGACGACCGCAAGGCAGCCAACGGTGAACTTATTTTTAAAAAATAAATTATTAAATTTAACATGCGAGGGTATTTTAGACAATTTATATTTTTCCTTTTTGGTAATTAAGGATAATTTTCCAATCAGTTCATGATATCAAGAATATTTCTACATTTTTTAGTAAAAACTATATTTAAAATTTACTCAATCAAATTAATTGATATTTTATATTTTTTAAAAATAATATATATATTCTACAATTTCTTTATTTTATGTAATCAACTTCCTTAAATTAAAACACCTGCTTTTTTCACTAGTGTCGTGTTTCAGTATTTTTTACGTTGTGGTTAATTATGCTCTAACAATATTTCTACAGGCTTATTAATATTTTTATTATTATTATTATTATTTAGAAAAGTATTGGAGTATAATTCTACCCAAATTATGAATTTTAAAAATATTGATAAATGTTAATATATTTATAATTATTTCATTCGAATTAAAGTTTGTTAATTAATAATACATACTTAATTTATATTTTTAAATATTTTAATTTTTATTTATTTGTTTGTTTATTTATATATACTGTTATTTATTATGAAGAAAAACTTAGAGCATAATTTTATCAAAATTAAAAATCTTTCAAAAATAAATTTTATTTAATTATTATTATTTTTTACTTATTAAGTTAAAATTACTTTTAATGCTTGTATACATTATTTTGTTATTAAAATTAAACTATAATAATTTTTTTTAATTAATTTTGTATATAAAATCTCAATATGTATTATTAATAAATAAGCTTTAAATATACCAGCGGGTCATTGGTTACTCTAAAATAATTAGCAAATCTGTAAATGATGAGATCATTGTTTACAGCCCACCCTCGCCGAATTCTACGATGTATGGTTTTATTTTTTTGAACCATATGTATAACACAGACAAGAGCCAAGGCAAACCAAACCCTCTCGTCCCATACAATCCATGGAGGAGAAGTTCAAGAACCGAGTAGACAAGGTCTTCGGCTCCCTCCATCCCTTCCTCCCCCATCCACCACCACCTCACCCTGGTCCCTCTCCGACGACGGCGTCGAGCACATCCGCTGGAACCGGCCCGAACGCCGCCACGGCGACGACGACGACACTCCCCGCCGCCGCTCCTACGGCCTCCTTACCGACGGTAGGCTCGGACGCCGCCGCAACCATTTTGAGGACGACCTGGATGTTCTCGATGACGAGGGCGGTGTGGAGGGGGAGGAGGCGGAGGAGAAGGAGGGCAGGAGTCGGCTCGACCATGCCCTAGACGACGAGGATCAGATTGGCAGTTGTATTGGTTTCGATACCACACTCGATCACGAGGTCAGTTTTTTTGCTTTTTTTCTTTTTCTACTGAAATATGCATTTATATATTCCAGTGGATCATGTACTACAAAATTCGCTGGGAGGTATTTAGTTTAGGGTTTGTTATGATTTATTTTTATGAATCCAATGGATCATGTACTGTGATTTTGGCAATAAAGATTACAGAATTAGCATTCATAATATAGATTTTTCTGTTGGGAATGACATGTTTTTCGTTTTTTTTACTTGGTGTGATTGCATAATATTGAAACTAACATGAGAAAACAACTACTAGTCTATCTAGCTGCTATCATTGAAATTATTTTGGGACAAAGTTTTATACTTTTGTAGTGTTTGCCCCATTGGGAGTGCCCGACCAAATCCTAATGGTTCAGGTTTGATATCCATATAATAGGGTTTGGTTTTAGGAAACCAAATACCTGTTTTATAATAGGCGGGTTTGGTTTCGGGTATCGGGTACCAAATACTCGGTGTCAATAATATAAAATTTTTAAAATTGTATTTTTACTTTGACTTGTCATAAAAATATGTTTTTTTATATGTAAAACTAATATCAATTTAATTTTATTTATTTTTATATTAGCTTAATTAATCTTCTTACAATTTTAAATAATTATTTTTAATTAATTTTTTATATTTTTAACTAAATTCAATTTTTTTATATTATAATCGGGTTTAAATGGCCAGGTTCGGGTTTGTTAAACGGTAAATGGTCGGGTTTTGGTTCGGGTTCGGGTAGTGAAAATTTAAATGATAATTGGTCGAGTTTGGTATGAAGATTTAAAGTAATAAGCAGGTTTGGTTTAGCCAATACCCGACCAAATCCCAGTTTATGATTGTTGTCCTATGAATTCTTTTTTTCCAATATCGTATATATATATATATATATATATATTGGATTGGTTGTAATTTTTGCGGTTGTTTTGGAAATTGGCTGTTCCTTGTTTTAATGGAATTTCAGAATGGGCTATGGAGGGAGTTTTAGGTGTACATGATCTTCTAATGGTCATTTATTTTCGTAAGTAGTGCAGGTTTTTCTTGTTTGGTTCCAGATTGGTGGCATTACGAAGATGACTTATCATTTCGATGTTTTGCAGGATGAAGAAGATGAGTACGATAAAGTGGCTGTGGGGAGGGAAGGTTTTGGCGAGCGTTTGTTTATGAATCATGTGACAGGTTATGGACCTCAGATAAACTTTAACAATGAACTGCCTAACTTGATTAAAGAAGTCGAAGTATGCTGGTAGAGATCGCCGTGCTAATTGCTTGGCTGCAAAAGCCCGATTCCAGGAAGATAAAGGCACAGCTGGAGCAGTTAATATGAATCAGGCTTCCGAAGATGGTAGCACTGCCATGGTTGAATCCCATGTTGTAGTGAATGGAGAATTGAAATCAATACTAAAGAGGAAGCAGCTGGACCAGATGGAACCAAAGCCTAAAAAACGTGTTAGATTCGATGCTGATTGCAAAGTAAGTGAACTGGAAGAGAGCCATGATTTTATGATCACTGAAAAGACTGAATATAAGACAGAAAGTCATGTTGATTCTGAAACGGAGTCATTGGTTCCAGACTACATAAGGAATCCTACCAAATATCGGTGTTACACATTTGATTCAACTGAAGATGATGATGCATCTAACTTGCAAGCTTACAGAGATTTTTGTGCAGTTACGGGTAAATCATCCTCTAATTCTGTTGAAGTAGACTGGCCAGTAGAACTTCCTAAATCAATTCAATTTACCCCAAGAAAGAAGGTTATGGGTTACTCTTCAGTGGATAATACACCTAGTAGTCAGCTAATTACTGATGTGAGACAGGCACCATGTCCTGCTCTAGGTATTGCTGCTGTTGAGCAAGAGGAAAGCGAAGTCTGTGCTATGGACGAAGACGAAGTTGAGAAGTTTGATGCTGTAAAAAGTTTTGAATCTCGCAGACTAAGCCGACATTACAGGTCAAAACCATGTTCAGATGATTAACCTTCTAAACTCATTACTATAAATTTCGTGTTCTCTTTTAAACTTCATTCTTGTTGTATGTTATGTAGTGTGGATATAGAATCAGGCTGTTCTAAAAAGGATTGGTTTTCTTCGTACTAGTACAGTTGATGTTAAATTTTGGCAACACTGCCATGTGGTGGAACTGGATACACTACATAGGTTATGACATTGTATAGCTTGACAACATCAACACTACATAGGAAGATTCTAAACCTTGCTAGGGCGAACCTTCTGCCATTCATGTCTTGAGCTTAACTTTTTGTTCCCTAGAATAGAAGCAGTTGCCTCTATTTCAATAAGGCAAATGTAGTGAGAAATAAGAACCATAGCTATGTAATTTTGATGATTCCAATTTATGGAAGGCCAGGTAATTGAGGTGTTCACAATTTTCCCCCTGAATTGTTGAAAAAGGTTAGTCACGAGTTGTAATTGGGGTGTCCTCTATTAGAAAAGATCATGCTCTTTACCTTTTTTGCATTTTTGTTGTCACAATCCCTCTGCCCCTCATCCGCTGCCTCTCATGGGCGAAGGAACCCGACCACTCCTGTTAGCCTCAGATGACGCTGGGCTGCTGGGTGTGAAAGCTCTGAATGACTGTGAATGCGTTTGTAGACTTCTTTCGAGAATGGGTGTGCACGATTGAATGATCGTGTCCGACCTAATGTTTATGACCGTGTACAGCGTTTATTAACTATGTGCTTTGCAAGTGTATTATGCCTATCCCTGGAGAAAATATTGGAGCATTATTGATTTAAAGATTGCCACCTCGTATAGAGCTGATCAACATATGAAGCTTATATATTAGACTATAATAATGACATTTCTTTTACTGAATCGGTTCCCCGAAGTTGTTGCGTCAAGAGCACTTCAACGACTTTTCACATTTTATCGCCTCTTTTTGGACAGCGTCTACATGGGATTTATTAGTGTCATTCATTGCATAGTTTCACCTAATGCTGCAAGTTTGTATGTGTAAAAATTTCTGCAAGCCTAGGAAATAAAGTTTGTATATGTGAAAATTGTTGCAAGCTTGGGCAAATATTTTTTAAAAAAAAGTTTGCATGTGTAGACCTAAGAGATTCAAAGCTTCAAAATAAATAGCCAAAAGCTGCTCTAGGAGAAAAAAAATCCCAAAAGCTTAATAATTGCAAGCACCAAAGCAGCCAGACAGTGCGCAGCCCACTTTCCTCAAGTGACAAATAATCACTTCAAGAAAAACCCATCCAGCCTTGTCAAATTTCAGGTAACGGTCGTGGAAGAAATAAGAAACATGGCGGGCCTGTCCAGCTTCATATTCTGTCGTTACAGTTAAGGTGCTAAGCGAGTGAATTGAGTTGAGTTAAGCTACGTTCAAACTTGACTTGCTTATTTCGAGTTCTAGTCGAGTTCAAAAAGCTTTGAGTTGAGTTGAGTTCGAATCAAATACAAGAATACTCAGTGTATTATTTATTTATAGCATTTGAGATAAAATTAATCATAAAAATTTAAATAGTTCACTTTTGATTTAATTATAAGAAATAGTTTGTTTAAAACCATATTCTTTATATTATCATATGAAACTATCATTATAAATATAATTACATTATTTTTTTTAACATTTTATTTGAATGGGTTCATAAAACACATGTAAACTATTATATATAATATAAAATATCGAGTTCAAAATAAATCAAGCCAAACTAAGGGGTGCTTGTACTTGTGCTTTTTGGTTCAAATTGAGCTTCAACTCTAACAAAATTGAGCTCAACATGGCAGAAATTGGAGCTCGATCGAGCTCTTAGCACCTCTAAGCACACTCGAACTGTTCTTTGAAAATGTTGAACCCTATATCTCTAAGTCTCACCGCCGATGTCGCTCCCCACCACCACCTTTCCCTACTGCCAACATCACCTTGCCTTTGGAACTTACCCTCGAGCCTAAAGCTACTACCTACACCATTGGTGTTTCTGACTCAAACTATCACTACCTCTCACCATTGCCCCCTTCACCTGTCAGGCATTGTCAATTTTCTACCGGAGGACTTCAACTGACGTTGTTGCCATCCTCTTGCTGCTGCCACCGGCGCCGTCAACTTGCCACCAATGAAACTTTCTAATCTTCAACTTTTAAAAAAAATGGTTTGTATATTGGACATAAAAGAAGTGTGATATAAAAGAAGCCACCATGGAATCAATGGATTATGCAAGGATATTTTTAATGAGCATCTCGTGGAGGTCTCTACTAAAGCAAATCATCTATTGAGCTTGAAAATAAGAGGGATCTTTTAGCTAAAAGTGTTGAAGCAGAAATTAGTGCCCCACTACAACTTGATGATGCTTAATTAGGTTGTATGTGTTGAGTCTATGTTTTGATGATTATCATTGTTGGGTTTATTCCACATCGGTCATGGATGATGTTGGTGAGTTGTACATAGACTAATGGGAAAACCTTATTCTTTGAGTTAACTTTTCGATTAAGAGAGGCATGTGACACTTATTTTAAGTCTCTTTTATGGGCCCAAAGGGCCCAACAGTAGTATCAAAGCTTGGTTGGGGGCCCATAGGGCCCAAGAATTATCCTAATCATAAAATTTAGAGGATACATAAACATAGTGATGATAATGATTGCTAGACATAATTATATAACTTCCTCCTTTATATTGCTTTACTTATTAAGATGACCTAGGGGGAGGGTGTATATGTGTGATGGTACATGTATAGGGAGAGTATGCATACATGTAGGGGATATATGGAGCTTTAGAGCATAGTCATCTCATGGCTTTGAAATTATATTGATTAATTAATGATAATGACTAACTCATCAACGATGTCAATCTCTTATTGGCTATGGGTTTTGTAACGACCCAGCCATTTGTCACAACATTGTGGGCCTAGCTGGCCAAGTGTTACTTACAATTAAGCAAATATGACTAACATTTTTATTTAACAAAAACATATATAAGATCCCACAGTCTTACACCGTTTCCCAGTAGCCACACTTATTTCTCAAATAAATAATAAAAGGAGTCCTCATATTTATTTTGCTCCATGCCCTGGTTGTCAATCACCTACTTTCGTATCTACAACACCTGCGGAGGCAATTCCGCGTTAGTGATTACAACACAAAGTAGTATAATAGATAAAACAAAACAAGTACATTCCACTATTTCCTTATGTTTATTTTAATATGCGGTGGAGCGATTCCGCTATACTCCAAAACAATGCGGAGGAGGTATCCACTGTGATCCGCACACCCTGGCCGTAGCCCTTTTGTGGGGAGGCTACCACTACCGTCTCCAGTGCCAGTGCCTCACACACCCCGGCCGTAGCCTTTTTGTGGGGAAGCTATCACTGCACTCAGGTGATTGCTGCGCCCCGTTTGTGGGGAAGCTCTCACTACCAATTCTAGTGACCAGTGCCTCGCACACCCTGGCCGTAGCCTTTTTATGGGGAGGCTATCACTGCACTCCAGTGCCAGTGCCTTGCACACCCCGGTCGTAGCCTTTTTATGGGGAGGCTATCACTGCACTCAGGTGATTGCTATACCCCGTTTGTGGGGAAGTTCTCACTGCCAACTCTAGTGCCAGTGCCTCACACACCCCGGCCGTAGCCTTTTTATGGGGAGGCTATCACCGCACTCAGGTGAATGACTATACCCCGTTTGTGGGGAAGCTCTCACTGCCAATTCTAGTGCCAGTGCCTCACACACCCCAGCCGTAGCCTTTTTATGGGGAGGCTATCACTGCACTCCAGTGCGATGGAGGAATCGCTGTGCCTCGCTCACCCCGGCCGTAGCCTTTTATGGGGCGGCTATCACTGCTCCAAAACAATGTCGATGCATTACACAATTTACGCACATAATACGACCCCGTGTCGGACTGAGTCAATTCTTTGACCCCGGTTGCACTTGGTGCATGGTGGTCGAATCTGGGCTCAGGCCGACTAAGGCTACCAACAAGTGAAAGTATGATGTTCTACCTATTATACGTACCTGACTTGTGATTTCGTCTGACTGTGACCCGTGAACCCTAATCTGAATGAGGGCATAAAATTATACATTAGTATAATTTTATTTTGCATGAACCTACATGCAACTTACATGACTAATATACTATCAATTTTAAATGATGTAATTAGTTCATGTTAGTCTTTATTTCTTATTAAATTTTCAGCAATTCTAATGATAATTAATTATTAATTATCATTATCCAAATCCCCATTATCTAATTGATAATTTAATTATTAACATGTCCATTTACAAAACAACTAAGCAATCGACAAGAACCCCATGCATAAGATGCTGGAGATCTAGCAACTTGGCAGGGTGTCTTCAACAAACCTTGTATGCAAGAATCCTAATGGAAACAAATAAGATGAGGGATGAAATACTCACACAGTAATGGGGAGGTCGCCTGGGACGGAGATGAGGGATGAAATACTCCCTCCTCCTGCATATATATACACTTCAACCATTCCCTCTATTAAATTCTCATACCCCATCATCCCTTGGTATTCCCTAGGTTCAATGAGCCCCTTCATTAAATTCTCACACCCCATCATCCATTGGTATTTCCTAGGTTCAACGACCCCTTCATTAAATTCTCACACCCCATCATCTATTCATGAATACCATTCCCTCCATTAAATTCTCATACCCCATCATCCATTGGTATTTCCTAGGTGACCTAAGTCGAACCATGACCGGTCGACTTGATAACCAACCATATCGGTTCATCCATATTTATTTCATAATATTTAGGTTCGAGTCTTAGAATAAAAATCATGGTTTTTACAGGTTTTATGGCATAAATATTCTATATCATGACATCTTCATTGCCTATTGGGCTAACATTGAAGCTCAAAATAATGAAGATGCAAGGATTACATGGTGAGAGCTTTGAAGAATTGAAAAATTAAATATCTACATAATAAGCTCAAAAAATGTTTTATTAGGATTGACACCAACTACTTAGATACTTCACAAAACATTGAAGTTGTCTTCATTAAAAGGTCTTGATAGAAGTGTTCAACCTTGTTTTGATAAGATATCATTACAAACTCTATAAGTACATTCATTGAAGTCTATACACCATCGAAGGAATCAACATTATCGAGACTCTAAGTGAAGAAGAAGAATGAATGATCTAGAAACCAATCAAAGAAATCAAAATTGAAGAAAGGAATGAAAAGTTGAAGAGTTCAACAATTCGATTTGCATTCAGTCAAGTCTTCGACAACCACAGCTAGGAGGTGCAGGCCAAGGAAGATGGAGCTTTTACCTTAATGAAAAGTTTTGCAGAAATTGACTTCGATTACCTTTCACTAACTGAAAAATCTTTAGCAAGACCTCATAAACTGATTCTAAAGTTTGGAAGCTCATAGTAGTTTGGTGAAATTTGAGAAGATAGTTCGACATACGTTTAGTCGAGGGTTTGGCAACCAAAGACAGGGTTGGACACCCAGGGCAAACGTGGCAGAGCATATTCTGAAGTTGAGAAAACTTCAGTCAGGTTCGGTCACAGATTTGGCAGCCTAAACTATCGTGGATAGTTGTAAGTAAACGTTCGGCTGGTGTTCGATCGATCATTTAGCAACCAATCATTATGAAAAGTTGAGAAAAAAAGGATATTTGAACCCCAGTGGCTCCAATTTTAGGAGAGGCTATGAAAGTTCATAAATAGGGGCTTGTGGGGAGTGTTTTAACATACCTTTGATGATGAAGAACCCCTAGACTTTCTTGGATCAATTTGGAGAGCTCAAACTTATGTTGGGGGATTGACTTTACCTAGCGGCTTATATTCGTAAGTGTAAATTATGTATCCAAGGAGAGATTAATGTGTGTGAGGTTTGGCTCAAGTATTTAAACTTGTTGTGTAAACTCTCAAAGTGTTGAGAGTATATATGCACCTTGCCTAGAGAAGAAGCATGCTTGGAAATAGTAGACTCCCTTGGCTTAAGGTGTGAGCTTGTGAAGGGAGGTGTAGCTTCAAGGTAGTGTTAACTTGCTCATTTTAGGGTGCTAAGTGTGTAAAACCCTAGCTACGGGTTAGGGTTTTGCCTGTATGTTGTCTTGCCTGATTCGGGTCAGTCTTAAGTCGGTTTAGCTTTCCGACCGTGAGTATGGGGCACATATGGTAATATGAACATGTTATAGAGGTTGTGTATGACCGATATACAAATGATAACTTCAGTTATGTTACAGCAGAGTAGAGTTATCTACATATACTCAAGGTCTATGCGTTCTTGCTTTTGTTAGCTCACAGTTTTAAGGCTAGATCTAGGTCGTTGCAGCACTTAGCATTCATTTGAGCTTTTTAAAGGTATCTCTTTTGCATGCATCTTAGGGATTTAGGATAACTGGATTGCCTCTATGGGCCCAATTTGATTGAATCTCAGATCATCACCAATTGAATTCAGGGTTTCGAGGCCCATTTAGCTTATTTGCCTCGATTTATTTCCATAGAGTCTCAATTAGGCTCGAGTCAATTTCGATTTTTGTCGGTATTAATCCGAGCTTCCGACTATAATTATTCTATATACCTTAGGTTGGCTCCACTAGGCCCATAGTCAACCAAATGACCATATTGAGCCACGTGGTAAGATCTGAGCTGTCCTAGTTAGCCCTAGCTTCCCTCAAATTTTCTTGGGATTTCTCCTACAATTTTGGAGCCTTTTTAGCCCTAGGACAACCACCACTTTGGCTCACCACTAATGAGACTCTGGCCACCAAACCGCCGCTATTGTGACCGCTTCGCGGCCAGCTAGTGACCTAGACCCACCTCCAACGTTGGCGTAGCAGCATTGGCCGCCGGTGAGTCCATTTCATGCCACAGCCGCCGCTTTCAACTCATTTTCTAATGCTGACGAGCATCCTCTGGCAAAGCTGACCACCTAGACACCTTCCCCACACGACGGCCGATCAATCGAGGATAGCCCCACTGACCATCGCTAACAACTCCCACCTTCTCGGCGACGTTTTCGCCACTTCATGCCATTTTCTGGCTAGCCGGTGGCAAGACACCATCAGTCACCACTGCCAACACCTTCCCCTTGTTGTCCCCCTGTCGATCTCGACGGACAATGACCCTAGCCTCACTGCCATTGGTGTAAACCCGCATCCCGTCATGAATACAACAGAAAAGAATGAGTTATCAAAATATATTAAAGTATGCCAGTTTACTTTATATATAGATAGAGAGAGAGGAAGGGGATTTTGTGCTGCAGCACAGAGACGTTAGCTATGCTCAAATTTAAATCTGACCATTAAAAGTCGATCCAACTGGGGCAGTACAACATGAGATGAACTGGCAGGGCACCCCTCTCCCGGTTCAAACGCCATGGACATCCCGACGATGCCGCCCCTCTCGATCACCGACTACTCATCACTGCCATTACCGCTGCCGGCGCCACCCGCTCCATCTCCACCGCCAACGTCGTCACCGCCAACGTCGATGCCCTCCTCAGACTCGTCTCCTCTGGTGGCGACAGAGAGATCCGCGCTATTCTCAACGATATCTTGGCCAATAACTGTGAGTGTGCAGAGAAGAAGGAGGTGTTCCAGTGCATGCAGGCGATGGCGGATCTAATCCGGCAGTTGGGGACGGTGGGGGATGGATCCCATGCTCACAGGTATTGTTCCTTATTGTTTTGGTCTTTATAGTCTTGGTGAATGATGTGGTGATGGGTATTTTTGGTTGGTGATGGATTTGGTTTTTTGTTGTTTGTTTGAGCTCTAGATCGGTAATTTTGTGGTTCCTAACTTTGCTGGTGAATTGAGTGTTGATTTGGGGAAGGAGGCGTTGTGTGATGTTGTGTCAATTTTTGCGCGGCGCCTCGGGATGTTGATCAGTGGATTTTGGGCGGTGGTGTTGTTTTGATGTGTGGAGTAAGTGGTATGGTGGTTTCATTTTTGGTCATTTTCAGAAAAGTATCTTTGTCATTTTCATTTTTGGTGCTCTATGCTTTTTCATCATTGTGAGTGCACATGCCATATATGATGTTTGGTAAATGAGAATATCTTAGTTCAAGCACACCTTATGTTTTGAACTTAATCAGTAATGTCTCAATTATATATTGTTACACGATGATAAAATTCTACTTTTGGAACATGTGGTATCCAACGACATTTCTTATCCTTTTTGTTCCTCCTGATGCGAGTTATATAAATAGAAAAGTGAATATGGAGAAGATTTGAATGCATCTTGTTTCATCTTGATACTCATTACACAGGAAGCTGAGAGGATATGGAAATGCCGAGGACGTATTTTTACCCTCCAGGATGAACCAGAGGTAGCTTGAATTTGGCTAACAACTCACCTGGATTGGCAATGGCAAGAGCATTTGGGGATTTTTGCTTAAAGGACTTTGGCCTCATTTCTATCCCAGAAATTTCTTATAGGCATCTCACTGAAAGGGACGAGTTCATTGTATTGGCCACAGATGGGGTATGTATAATAAATACTACAAGCATTTTGCATACTCAAACTTGTTTCTCTTGTAAAAAAAGTGTCTTTCAACTAATTGAGGATAAAATACCAAGTTGATAAACATATGACATGGTGGGAATAATTTCATCCTCATATATTGTATTTTTTCTTTAAAAAATATCATTTTCCAAGAATTGGAATTTGAAAATCATCTTGACGTGGTAGGAATAATTATCTTCTTCATCATTAGTCTTAGGCATTATTTTGGAGCCTTGTACCCTTGGTTTAGTGCCTTTAGTTTCTCACCATGGACTTGAGTTTCAAAAATGATAATGTGAAGTTCCGTAATAAAATTTGAATATTCTAGACTTGAGAGATCATGATAGAAACCGAAAATAACATGACAACCTCTGGAATTTGCACAACTGTCTAGAGTCGAAAATTCTGCATGAATCATCACCTCATATATAGACTGGCATGCTTTTTAGAAATGAAAATTAGTATGTTCCTGAAAACATTTGAATGGCATCGTTTAATAGTTATGGGATGTGCTCTCTAATGAAGAAGTGGTGGACATTGTGTGTAAAACCCACGACTCGAGTCAGGGTTTTATATTCAGAACCGGTCGGTTCGACCGTTATTTTCGAGTCGAGTCAGATTCAGAACACGTGTACTAAGCCGATGCCAATCGCGTGTATGAGCTATGAGGGTCATGCGTACCCAAGTATATGATGATAACGTCATGAACACAGAGAACAGAATAAATTATCAGAATATATGAGAGTATGCCAGTTATATTTTTTATTTTTATATATAGTGGACTTTAGAATTAGTTTTAGGCCGTTTACCGCGTTAGGATGTGTTACGAGCAGTTTAGATGGGTTGATAGTTCTAGAGCATATCATTACGATGTTTTAGTGTTTGTTTGATTTTACTGGATTTTTCCCGATTTTTTATGAATTTTTTAGGATTTAATACGACTTAGTTATTATACTTGACTCGAGCCGGAGACGAGTCAAGTCTTATTTACAAGTTTGCCACCCAACCATTTCTTCTCCACCCCCGACACTTTCCCCTTCCAAACCCTAGCCACCCTCAATGTTTGGTGCTGCCACTGCCGGCACCATCGTCGCCTTGCCACCTGGCGTCGCCGCCTAGCCCCGCCATGGCGTCGCCGTGCCGGCCCGACAATCCCCGGTCGCTGCCAGGCCGCTGTGGACGTCGGAATCGCCACGGCTACGTTTTGGTCGCGTCGCCAATTTTGCCACCGGCGACCGTCGCCGCCACGATCAGGTGGTCGCCTCGACACCCTCAACCCCCTAACAACCTTCCCCGACCAGAACGGAGGCCAGCGCCGCCCATCCCGGCCGGATCTCCACACCACCACGGCCAGCCTCTATTTTAGTCATTTTCTGGCGAGCCACCACCTCGGCCGACCACGTCGACGTCGTGGATGTGTCGGGCTCACCGAGCCGGTTCTAATGGTACCCAATATGACCACTTTTCAGCCAGTGGACGCCGCCGGTGACTGTCTCCGGAAAACTGCCGAAACCCGCCGAAAAACCGGATTCGCTGGAACTTCGGACGGCTGATGAGAGCCGAATTCGAGCTCCGAGATGCGAGACGAAACCCTAGTCATTGCCGATTGCCGATGACATGAGGTATAATTACCTCTGAATTAGTTATTTAAAATTTGATGATTGTTAGCATAGCATGCTAGGGTTGATTTATGATGTGATTGATAGTGCGTGGAGGATAAGTGATGAAGTGATAAGTTACATGATGTGATTGATAGTGCATGGAGGATAAGTGATCTAATGAGGTAGATCGAGTCTTAGCATGATAAGTGATTAGGACGTAACTTAGAAAAACACGATAAGATTGGTATGAATAGGAATTAGAATTTCTTTCATACTTATGATTATTTGATTGTTTATTGATGTTGGTTGTATTGTGAGTGTGTATTGGTCATGTTGAGTTTGATGCATCATTTAGTTAGCGGGCGTTGGTATTTAGTTTTGATGTGTAGGTACGGAGTAGGAGCTCGCCGCATAGGCGCGATGACATGCTTGGAGCTTCTACCAGGTCCGTTTAGGACTCATCTATGTTTTACGCTCTTCTATTGTATGTTTATTTTATTATCTGCAGGACGGGTTAAGTGGCATTTTATCGGATCCCACTTAACTCGGGCCATTTAACCGAACAGTTTTCCGGATTAATAACCCCTCGAGGATGAGATCCCTCGAGGATGATTTCGAAAACAAGATCCACCACAAGTTACCTTCGGGCCTATTATATAAATCCCTACCCAGCCCAATATATATATAGTTTTCGCGTTTTCAGTGAGATGAGAGATGGACAAACCGACTGCACGTACCATGAGCGGATGCCGTGACAGTCAAAGCGGGCTCTGGATTAGTGCCAGCGGACTGTTCCATTCCCGAGGGATCCTGACAACTCCGCATTTGAGTTCCTCACACCCGGAGAACGTGGAGGTTTACGGGTACTGTTTAGTACAGCGCATGTCTGGACTTGTGGTTCAAAGGGTACTAAAGGCGACTGCCTGAGATTACTCGGCCTTCGTGCTCAAGGCCAGGAGAAATATGGAGGTAAGGAGAGGGCTTAGGATTTGAGACCAGAAAATGAAGTAAGAAAATGTCGAGAGCGGCATCAGCAGCAGATCAGTAAGTTCGGGATGCTACCGGGTCTGCAGCCCAGTGGCTCCTCAGTAGTGCCCTTCAGAGTGTTCACGTTGAGTATATGATGTTTTCTTTCATATGAGAGTTTGCTCTCATAGCCAGCTTGTTATAGTTATTTTATTTTCCGGACCAGTAACACTTGTTACTGACGTGTTTTTATATTATATGTAGGTAATAATCACGAGTTGGAGGAGCCAGCTTGGACAAAGGAGCACTGTTGTCACTTGCACACATGTCAGTCGATAGAGTGGTTAATACTTTATTTATGATGCTATTATATTGTGAATGATGTGAAATGCTAAGACATGATAGGATATGATTAAATGTAATGAGATGATGTTATGACATGATGAAAAGCTAAGACATGATGACAAGAGGTGAGATGTGATTAGAGTGTGCAGCAGAAGTGTGGCCCAAGTTCTATAATGAATATACAGTATATTAGATTATGTGTGATTAAAATTGTTGATATATGCATATATATTGGTATATATTGTTTTGACAGGGTGGACCCTAATTGCACTTTTAGGGGAGACTCTGTCCGTTTTATTTTAGAATTTTTATTGAGTTTGATCGTAATTGTATTGGTGTGTGCTTGAATTGCATGTCATTCATGTAGTACCATGTTAGGGTTTGTGCATTCATCAATGCATTGCGAGTTGTATCTTCATCTTAAGACGCCGAGATTGGATCCGCATGAGTTAGGTTCGGGTTAGCTGATCTAACCGGGGCCTGTAACATGCCGGTTCGGTTCACGAGTGTGAACCAGATTTGGGGTGTTACATTGTGGCACATTTTCTCCATCTCGATCCTTGGCAATTGTGCCTGGAGGTATGACTATCCAACCTCTAAAGTTGATGATTGTGTAGTTGTTTGCCTTTTCCTTGATACAAATACAAGCAGCTGTTCTTCTAACATGGTTGATGGGCAACCATCCATGGAAGAGGATGAGGAAAACATGGGTAGCGATGTGAAAACAGCCGCAACTTGCTCCTCAAGTGACACAGTTCTTGATGTTAGCTTAGAAGAGTCCAATGAAAATGATAATAATTCAGAGGGTGGCAACCAAGATTGGCTGGCGTTGGAAGGAGTTTCAAGTGTCAACACTCTACTGAACTCCATGAAGTTGCTGTTGTGTCTAATGGTTCACATATTTCTCTTTGAGGCAATATTTGGCGCGTATTTTTCTCCTTTTCATTGTATATTAGTTCAGTGTTCATGTTGTCTGTTTCACTTGACCCGACACACTCTACTTGTGCAATGCGTTGTCTATATCTAGCATGAAAGCTGGAATGGCATTAACCTTTCACTTTCAATGACTTAAACTGTTATGGATCTTTAGCTCAAAAGTGGTAGAGCACTCAAGAAATTCTTGAGGGATGGGTTCGAATCCATGAAGATCCTACGTAGTCAAAATTTAATTAAAATTTAAGATGTTATAATTATGTAAATAGATAAAATAACATTACAGAATATTACATTCTACAAAATACACAAGAATACAATGTTTACCAACATTTACAACCATACTTTATATATGCCCAAAAAATCCTATGGTATGAGATCATTGTTACAATTGCTATAAACATTTTTACATGTTGTAAAATAATGACCTCTCTCGTTACAAAGACTACATATCCTTCTTTTGTTTTAGCTTGAGCAACTTCATATCCTACCATCAATCTTTGACAATTCTTGGGATGACCTTTAGTACGCAACTAAGAGGGGTCACGCATAACTATTTGAAGAATATGCTCCATTGAAGTTCTAACTTGCCTCTCAACAGAGTCGTTGCTTATTTGTGCTCTCAATGAAGATGAACTCTCAATCGCATCAAGCTTCTCAATTAAATTTTCTAAAAGAAGTAATACAAAACAATATTGCTCATCTGAACTTGTTCCCAAATCTTGCAATCAGAAATACTCCAAAACCTCCATATTTGCAACGGAGTAAGTGGACTTGTAGAGGAAAAAATGTTGTGCGTATTTTCACTCCGACTTGCATAACAATATCTAGCTTTAATTGTCCAACAGTATAACACATATTGATTTGGAATTTTGCAGAGTTGTTTCTTATGAAAAATTTTCAAAATATACATACACAAAATTCCTTCACTTTCAAATTTCTTGCAAATACATGTGGCATTCATTTCTCCACAAGTTTGGTAGGCAACAACATGTTTTTTAACTTCGTCATCATGTGGAAAAACTTCATATTCTGTTATGGAACCCTCCTCGCCGATTTTTTTATAAATCAACCTTGGCTCCTTTTTAATTGATCTTTAAAAATATCAAAATTTGTTTCGTGTACATAGTCTCAGCTTCAGCTTCAAGAGGAGAGTATCCACGTAGCATAGGCTTAGAAGTTAAAGTATAAAAATCCTCTTGTTCCTTGTCAAATCTACGAAATTGTAACGTTCTATCATACTGCCTCACAAAATCTGCCAGTGGGGTTTGTGAATGCACAAATCTATCAAAAAATGAGTTCATACTTTCATCTTGCCAGCATTCGACTATTTCACAATGGCTTGCTCTCCTTTAAAGCCGTCGATGTTGTTGTATCAATCTGATTCACCATTGCCTGCTCAAAAAAAATTCAAATAATGACGAAAACCCACAATAAAAAATTTACCATTCATGATTATATATTTAATCTACAACAGAAAAAAACTAAGCTACCAATTTAATTGACTTTCAATCAATTTAATTGGTTTTTCTTTGTTAATTTGTAGGATTGATTTGCCCACACAGATATGAATGTAAATTTAGAACATCCCGGACCAAAGAATTTCTATTCTTTGTCTTTATTTTCTCCCTCATCTTGTCTTTGTCTTTATTGTAAAAGCAATCATAGTTTCATATGTTTTTCTTTGTCTTAATGCATTGGTCGGTAAAACCGCAAAGGATCAAAAATTCAGTGGTAAAATTAAAATGACTATAAGGTATAGTTGCATTCATAATCAAAATACGTATGCAAAGCCATCACATTTAATTACTTCCAGCTGTTCTTTTGGTACTGAATCTGTATTTGTATAAATCAGACCAATCTTAACCAATACTCATGTGTTTGATGCTGTAATGAAACAACAATATTAGTGGCATGCTTCTGAAACTTTATAGCAAGAACCGATATTCATTAGACAACTGTGTATCACTTAATTAGTGGTGGAAGGGAGCCAAGTAGGAGGTCGGAAGGTTGGCTCGCTGGCAGTGGACGAAGAACAGAAACAGAGTAAGAACAGAGGAAACTATGAAACCGTCGGTGGCTCAAAACAGAAACAGAGCAATCAGAGTATCCAGCCCAAAACATTAGACAAACACTCACCAGAGTAGAGGAGGAAGAAGCCGGTGCTCACCGGAATGGAGAGGCCAGCACTGAGGTCATCGTCGGCGGCGCTATCCAGCAAGGGAAAACCAGAGCCGGACTTCACCGGCAAGAGTGCGCCGGAGTAGATACATAGAAACAGAAGGAGAGCGCGCCGGACTCTGCCGGCAAGAGTGCCGCCGCACAGCTCCAGGAGAAATAAAGCAGCAAACTTTGACAGCATCAGCGGCGTCGATCGAGGCCCGACATCCTCACTGGACTCCCATGCCAACTACGACGGCCTCCTCACTGTGCTGCGTCCTGGGATGAGCAGATTGAGCCGATGCGTCCTGCCTTCTATCCGCCGGCGCTATACTCCACTCCGTGCCTTCTTTTCGACGGCACTATACTCGGCTCCCACCTTCACCCCACCAATGCGATTATTGTGAGACACCGATAGGTGGGCAGGAAGATTCACCCATCGATGGCGGAGCGTCGCGGGAGAAGCAACGCAGTCGGCCGTTGGATTTCTATCAAACGGCTATAAAAAAAATTAAGCACAGAGATGTTAACTTTGCTGCAGCACAGGAATCTTAATTCCATATATATATATATATATATATATATATATGTAGATAACGTAGAATTATTTTTTAGGCCGAATAACACATTAGGACGCGTTATAGGGTAGTTTGGGTGGGTTATTAGTTATAGAGCATGTCATTTGGATGTTGTGGTGTTTGTTTCATTTTATGGGATTTTCCCTATTTTTCTAGATTTTTTTAAAGATTTATTACGAACTAGTTATTATTTTTAACTCGTGTCGGACTCGAGTCAAGTTTTATTTACGAGTTTGCCACCGAACACCCTTACACCATCTCTTCCCCAAAACGTCCCGACACTTCTCTTCCTCACCCCCAAACCCTCACCACCAGTGTACGCCGCCATTGCCGCCACCGACACTATCCCGCAGCTGATCAACGCTGCCCTGCCCTGGCGTGCCATCGCCATGTCATCTTGACCCACCCACAGCCATTGTCCAGCCGCCGTGCCGCTGGAATCACCACACGATTTTGCCACTTGCTCCCATCAATGACTCGCTGTTGTCTGCGCTGTACCGCCGCCTTGACATCGATGCCCCTCCACTTCGACCCCAAAACTTTTCCCCCTTCCTAGCGCCACCGCCGAGGCTGGCCATGGACCTGATTGGAGTGACTGACTGCCCCGGCCAAACTCGACGCCACCGCCGGTGGTCATCGCCGCCGTAGCTGCCCTTGCTGTCACCACCATTGGGTTGAGCTACGCCGAGCTGGTGCCAACGATACCCCATACCACTGCATCCCGTTGATTGCCGAAAAATCGCTGGGAAGCTGCCAGAATCCGTTGGAAAACCGTCGGAACCTGCCAAAAAACCAAATTCATTGGAATTTACTGGATCTTCTGCTGAGTTCGTCTAGTCAAACTTGATCAAACTTCGGACGCCGCCGAGCGCCAAATTCGAGCCCCGAGACGACAACGAAACCCTAGTCGTCGCCGATTGCCGATGACACCTGAAGTATAATTTATTTTAGTTAATTATTTAAAAGTAATGATTATTAGTATAGCATGCTAGGATGATAGGATTGAATGATTGATGTGTTAGATAATTTTATGTTAATAGAAATATGAATGTGTGATTGTGTGATATTAAAATGAATGTTAAGGAATTAATTAGGGAGATTAAATAAGTACTATAATCTAATGCAACGTAGAGTAGGAAAACTTATACTGATTATTATTGATGTGTATTGATTGATGCATGGTTGATGTAAGTATGCTATAGGATGTGTAGGTACGGAGTAGGAGCTTGCTGCCTAGGCGCGAGGACACGCTTGGAGCTTCTACCAGGTCCATTAGGACTCGCTTCTTGTTTTATCTCTATACTCCATCGTGTTTTATTTTTACAGGTAAGTGGACATGTCGAGTGGTGGATTTATTGTATCCCACTCCATGCGGGCCATTTAGTCACACGCTATTTCCGGATTAATAACCCTCGAGTTTGTTTTCGAAACTTAGATCTAGCACACGATGCCTTCGGGCCTATTATATAAATCCGTACCAAGACCTATATATTATGTAGTTTTCACGATTTTTCAATAATCATACTACGTGAGCGGGCATGTGCCAGTCAAAGACGCTGACAATCATGCTACGCAAGTGGCATGTGCTAGTCGTAAGCTGGAAATACCGACAGCCATGTTACGCGGCGGGCATGTGCCAGTCAAAGCCGCTGATAACCATGCTATGCAAGTGGCATGTGTTGGTCGTAAGCCAGAACCGACAACCATGTTATGCTAGCAACATGTGCCAGCCGAAGCCGCTGACAACCATGTTATGCAAGTGGCATAGGCTAGTCGTAAGCTGGAACTGACAACCATGCTACGCGAGTGGGTATGGAGGTAAGAAATAGGGCTTAGGATATGACAGTAGTCCCAAGGGACCAGAAAGTGAAATGAGAAAGTCAGCAGCAAAAAATCAGTTTAGTTAAAGATGATTTCAATTCAGTAGATGCCCTTTAGGGATTTCTCGATAATGTTTTCTTTCATATGAAAGTTTGCTCTCATAGCCAGTTTGATATTTGTTATATTTTGGACCAGTAATGCTCATTATTGATGTTTTTCTTTATATATATGTAGGTGAGGATTAAATACTGGATATGCCAGCTTGGATGGAGGAGCAGTAACCTACCTTGCACGCACACACACACACTCATCGACAAAATAGTTGTTTTGACTGTTTTGATTATTTTGCTATGTTTATCACGAAAAAAATGAAATTCTTATGATGATAATTTTGGGTATATAGAAATGGATAATGATAGCAGGACATGAAATATATATAATTGCGCAGACTGGATGATAACAATGAAAGGGTGAATAGAATGAACAGGTGGGCCGAGACCCAAATGTCGAGAATGCGATGATGTGTCCAAATTATATGTTTATGTGAAAAACATAGTGCAGTGAATGTATCTTGATTTATATATTTATATATGATGATTTGACAGGGTGGGCCCCTAATTGCACTTTTAGGGGAGATTCTATCCTCATTTCAAGAATTTGTTATCGATTATCATCGTAATTATTTTTGTTTTGTAAACTAATTGTCATGTCATCCAGGTAGTAACATGTTAGGGTTTCATGCATTGATCCATGCATAGTGTTAAGTGTTTAAAATATATAATATTTCCCCATGTTTTTAATATGATTTTGTACTTCTCGGATATAAACATTATTAATTAAGTAATATTTTACTTTATTTTTTAGTTAATTAATATTTTATTATATATGCTTAATTTTGATGTTTTAATGCAGAAAAAGATGAATAAATTAAGCTTTGGAATTGATTGGTTATGACACTTAGCGCCACCCAATGGCTACAATTCATGGTGTTCAATGGAGTCGAACAGTTGGAAACTTGAAGGAACATTATAATTAATTAGACTACATCGATTTGTGAACACCCTCTTCGAATTCTTGTATCTCCACTTCTATATAAAGGGGTGGTCATTTGTTGTTGATCATATCTCATCTCTTGGCTTCAGAGTGTAGTAGAAGAAGTAGTTTTGGTTTTTGTAATTTCTTTTCTTTCGTAATAAAAATTAGTTTCTTCTTTATATTGTTTTCTATTTTTATTATAGAGTAGTCTTTTATTTCGTTCTAGAGAAGAATGGAACTTAACATGATTTAATTGAATTCATTTCACTATACTCTTTTATTCAATCAGATTATTTGAATTATCATGTTCTAAATGCTAAGAGTAGATTGATCACCTATTTCTTAGATCATGAGGTTTAATTAGATTTCGGGAGAAATTAATTAGATTAGTCATTGATAATTCATCATACGACAAGTCTTTTGACTTGTTTGTCGTTGTGGTCGGAGAGATACACAACACCGTATGCGATTGTAAGGCAATTCTTAATGCATTATTTTGTTGATTAATCAATTATCATTGGGAGGTAGAAATTGAGGCAAAATAATAGAAGCATGAAGGAGCGGAAGCCACCATGTCATATAATTATCCTAGATCGACAATCCGAGGGAATAAAAGATAAGAGTAAGATTTGATGAAGATTAAATTCATATTAAGGGAAATTTGACTCTAGAACGAGTTTTATAATTTTAACTCCGCTTTTTATTTAAGTTATTATTTAGATTTCGTTAAGTCAATTATTTCTATTTTGTTCTTAATTTTATTTTCTTTAATTAATTTAAGGAAATTCATCTCGCTGTGGGAACGATACTCTAATTTATCATCATACTACTTGTTTCGACCGTGTATACTTGCATGTTATTGAAAATAGTATAACACATAGCAATCAGTATCTTCCATCTTGAGACGCCAAGAGTAGATCCACTCGGGACCTATGACGATCTAGTTTGGTTTGGGAGCGAGTCGGATTTGGGGTGTCACAGTTGGTGTTTTCTGGCACCAAACACTGCCGGCTTGTTTGGTGTATGTTTGCCCTACTCGTGTCCACCAGCCTAGCCATGTCTGCTCAAGTTTGCCTGTTCGCCTACACACACATCCACGCCATGTCCACTAAGCAAACCCAACCAATAATTCTAGCTCAACCCAAGCCGAGTTGACTCGACCCAACTCACTCTGACTCACCCCAGTTGACTCGGTGGCTTATTTTCGGTCGTTTTTGCCTAGTTGACTATTTCCGATAATTCGAGGCTTCCTTCATTAGTTTAAATGCATATTTACATCATTTGACACATTTTGATGTTACGAGTATTTTACTTTATTTATTATTTATTTTTTGTTTATTAATTCATTTATTTATTATTATTTATTTCTTGTTATTTATATATTTATCATACATGATGTAGGTTTGATGGTTTTTTATTATTATTGATGATGTATTTACTTATTAATATTATTTTATTCATGTAATTAATTAATTATTGTTTACTTGCTCGCTCTCATGTTATTACTTGTTTCTATTTAGTCGTGTATTTATATATTTGATAATTCTAATGTTGTTATTCATGATTAATTGCTATTAACTATTTATTTATTTATTTATTTATTTGTTTGTTTACTTACTCATGTATGTGTTAACATTTACTCGCATATTGTCCTATATTTATTTAGTGCTATATATATTATTATTTTTATACATGAATAGTATTTTAATTGTTTTTACGTATTTATTATTTATCTATTTATTCATGAGTTTGCTATTTATGTATTATTTGTACGTTTATATATTTTCCGTTATTTGATTTTTTTTCATGAGCGTTTTATTTGCTATTTATTAGTCATTATTTTCTTGATGTTTACTCAAGTACCTACTCTTTTATTTATTTAGCTTGTTTTATCTGTTTATTTATTTTTTGCTTGGGTGTGTGCCTCATTTTGCATGCCGAGCATTTATTTGTGGATCTATTTTTCATTGCTCATTGTTTGAGTTCATGTTATTGTTGATGTGAGTACACACTATGACCATGCATCATATAGAGTTGTTAGTCTTTTGTTGAGCAATGGGTTCTGATGTATCTTCCAGAGTCAAAGCTCACCCCCATGCATCATATAGAGTTGTTAGTCTTTTGTTGAGCAATAGGTTCTGATGTGTCTTCCAGAGTCCAAGCTCACTGTAATTATGCCATCATGCTTGGAGTTTAGACCTAAGGTCTGTTAGGACTCTTCTCTTCTTAGCTTTATCTCTCTACTCTATCATAGATTTAATTTCCAGATCATAGGATGTGTTAAATAATTATTTTATATGACCCCTACTTAGTATGGGCCATCTAGACATGCTTTACTTTTGTGATTAATAATCCTTGAGGATGGAATCTCTCGTGTTATTTTCAAACTTAGCTCCACCTTACATTGCCTTTGGGCCTACTTATATGATTCCTTTCCCATCTATATATATAGTTTTCATCGGATTTTAGTGAGCCAAGAGTTGGTATACTTGACCTTGCATATATTGTGAGAAAATTATTCTATTATTGAGGGATTTTGACATCTCTATGTTTTTAGCTTCCCCACACCCAGCAAGGCGTGGAGTGGATAGTTACTATTGTGTAAAGTTCATGTCTAAACTTATGGTATCAAAGAGTACCGAAGGTGACTGCATGATAGTACTTGGCTTTTGTGCTCTGGGCCAGGACTTATATGGAGGTATAGAAAAGGCTTACGATATGCACTTTTTCTCTAGCGTGGGACTAATTATTACTGAGAGAAGTATTTGTCAAGAGTGGCATAACATCAGCTTAGTTTAGGATGTTATCTAGTATGTAGCTTGATGTCTCCTTAGTAGTGAGTGTTCCAATAGAGTTATATATTTGTTTTTCCTTCCTTGTGGAAGTCAAATTTCAATTGTCATTTTGTATTAGATATTTTTTGAGCTATTGTCACTCATTGCTGACACTTTTCCTATTATATATGTAGGCCTTGTGTTCCTATGTATTGGTGTAACACCCCACTTCGGCTCACCCGTGAACCGACTCGGAAATGTCACCGGCGACCGAACCGTTCGCTAATCTACTGGGTTCGGTTAAGCCGACCCGGATCTGCCCTCGGTGTCTCAAGATGGAGATGCAAACATGAAATGCATGGATGGGATGTGTGGGTTCTAACGTAGTCCTACATGCATGCTATGATGTGCAAGCAAAACAAAACCATAGCAACAGCAAGAAATTTTAATTAAAAATTCATTAATTTTTACGGAAAAACGGACAGAATCTCCCTTAAAAGTGCAATAGGGGCCAACCTGTCCACAACAAGGGTATATAAATATTTTATCAAAATACGATAAAACATGACAATCTACCGTAGCATTCATCATTATCTCATTTGTTTTCATCTGAGCCAAGTCTGAACTCTAAGGCTTCCTACTCATTCACAATTATCCGTTCGTTTCATAATAAGCAATTCATCAAGACAAAAACATCCTAATTATCATTCACACAGTATTAACACACCATCATTATACATTACACGCGGCAGGTACATGTGTGCGAGGTTCTATGCTGCTCCTCCGCAGTCCCGACAGCTTTCATCCCTCGCATTTCTCACCTACATATATATAGAAAAACCGTCAGTAACGAGTGTTACCGGCCCGGAAAATAACTAGTATCAAACTGGAACATGAGAGCAAACTCTCATGGAAAGCAAACCATCATATATCTTCCTCAAGAACTCTCATAAGGGCAACTATAGAGGAGCCGTCGAGCAGCTGACTCAACAGCATCCCAATCTATCTGGTACTGTGCCGCTCACGACACTTCTTTTTCAGTACTTCACGTAAAACTTTTATCCTAAGCCCTCTCCGAACCTCCGTATCTCTCCTGGCCTTGAGCACGTAGGCCGAGTACTCTCAGACAGTCGCCTTTAGTACCCTTTGAACCACAAGTCCGGACATGCGCTGTACTAAACAGTACCCGTAAACCTCCACGTCCTCCGGGTGTGAGGAACTCAAATGCGGAGTTGTCAGGATCCCTCGGGAATGGAACAGTCCGCTGGCACTAATCCAGAGCCCGCTTTGACTGGCACGGCATCCGCTCATGGTACGTGCAAGTCGATTCATCTCCTCTTGTCTCACTGAAAACTCGATAAAATTATTTATAGGGCTGGGTCGGGATTTATTATAATAGGCCCGAAGGCAACTTGAGGTGGATCTTATTTTCGAAAACAAGCTCGAGGGATCTCATCCTCGAGGGTTATTAATCCAGAAAATTGTTGGCTAAATGGCCCGAGTTAAGTGGGATCCGATAAAATGCCACTTAACTCGTCCTGCACATGGTAAATCAAATACACAATAGAGTAGCGTAAAAACAGAGAACGAGTCCTAAACGGACCTGGTAGAAGCTCCAAACGGGTCCACGCGCCTAGGCGGCGAGCTCCTACACCGTACCTACACAATCAAGCTAAAAACTAACGCCCGCATGATGAATCACACATCCTATAGCATGCACACACAATCAACACAATCACACATCAATCATCACACATTCATCCTAAGTCAATTCTAGTGAGTTTTCAATCTACGTCTCATTAAATCAGGGTAATGAATTAGTTTACCTAATTAATTCCTTACTTTTCCATTTGAACACTCATCAATCAACCAATTTCATAATTTTTTATTAAATTACACACAAACATACAGACACGTCAAAAACACAAAAATTCATCTAATTATCTAGTCTAGCATGCTTCCCTAATAATTATAAAATTTAAGAATTTACGTCGAAGTAATTTATACCTCGCGTCGTCGAAAATCGGCGACGGCTAGGGCCGTTTCGTGGCTCGAAACTCGAATTCGGCACCTAGCGGCATCCGAAGTCCGATCAGATTGGACCGGGTGCGTTCGGCGGATGATCCGGTGAATTTCCCACGAATCCAATTTTTCGACGGTTCCGGCGGTTTTCCGGCGAGTGTCGGCAGTTTTCCGGCGGATTTTCCGGCGATGATTCGGGACGGGGCAATCAGGGGGTCTATCGGCACCAGCTCGACGAGCTTGGTCCGATGGTGGTGTCAAACAAAGCAGCCGGGGCGGCGATGGCTGTCGACGGCGGCGTCGAAAGTGGGTGGCGGCGGCGGCGTGCTCCGATCGGGGCTGCGGCCGGCCTCGACGGCGGTCGAGATGATGGGGGAAACGTCGGCGACGGCGAGGGGGTGGTCGTCGGGGTCACAGCGGCGGCGGCGCGGCCCGGACGGCGGCGAATCGACGAGGGAGGGCGTCGCGGCTTGTGGGGCGATTCCGGCGTCGTGGCGGCGAGACGGTGGCCGGGGTGGGTCGTGGCAGCACGGCGACTGCACGGCGGGGCGGGGCGGCGTTGCTCGGCGGCAGTGCGGCGTCGGTGGCGGCGGCGACAGCACACAGCAGTGGCGGCGGCAAGGGTTTGGGGTGAGGAAGGTGTCGGGAAAGGAAGTGTAATACTCCAATGGCAGTTTCGTAATTAAGTATTGACTCGATTCCTACTCGAGTCAAAATAATAACTAGTTCGTAATAAATTCTAAAAAAATCTAGAAAAATATGGAAAAATTCCATAAAATAAAACAAACACAACAACATCCAAATGGCATGCTCTATAACTAATAACCCACCCGAATATAATCCAACGCGTCCTAACGCGTTATTCGGCCTAAAACTATTTCTACGATCAAACATATAAAAAGAAAAAAATACTGCATACTTTCATATATTCTGATAACTCATATCTCACCATCTTCTCGACGTTATCATCATATATTCAGGTACACCTGACTCTCATCGCTCATAACTCACGGCTGGCCTCGACTCAGCACGCGGTTCATGAAACTGACTCGACTCGAACCAACGGTTGAACCGACTGGTTCGGTAACGTAAAACCCTGACTCGAGTCATGGGTTTTACAGTTGGGTTGGTCTTGATTGAAGGACAGATAGTTACTACACACACTTATGCTCGACATGTCATTTTCTTTCATGCTTTTGTCTGTGTTTGATGTGTGTCTTTGTATATTTTACTTTATGTATTGTAATGTATGCTCTAACTAACTTTTGCAATAACAAATCAAACATATAATTAGGTCTCTTGATGAGACATTCAAATTTTAGTTCACCAGTTATTTTGATGTATTTACTCCCTTATTGTATTTATTTATATTTTGGTTCTTATTGCTTGATGAGTTTTCGTATGACATGTCGTTGCACGAAGTTTCTTATTATGTTGTTGTATGCATCCATTCATCCTTTCATGTTGTGTGTTGGTTGCACATTTAGTGGTGTCCTCCTTTCTCGATATGCAAAGAGCGTTGCTTCGGTCTATTTCTCGCTCGAGTCTTATAGATTATTCGATTTAGATGTGACTTAACTTGAACATAAGAGTTTTGATCCAGTTCTTAAGTGAACCTAATTTGGAGTGTTACAAAGTGAATCAAGCTTAAAGGCCACCTTACTATTTGTATGGTTTGACAGGTTCACGGACATAGGTAGCTTAGTTGAATTAATCTTGTGTTGCCTCACACACCAAACTATTTGAGTTCATTATATTGCCTATGTTTATTTTAATTATCTATTTGTGATTATTCTTTCATTGTGTTTAAATCATTTCCACAACTCATTATCCACTTGTGATCTTTATAAGGCCCTAAGGTTTGTATGGATTTAACTATTTGTAATAGGTATTTGTAGTTTGCTCTCTCTCATTTTAGATGAGCACCTTCAATATAATTTTATCTGTTTCTTTATGTTGCTGCATAACTTATCTTGGAAAGGCATGCATACTAGTTATTTTATCTACTAGGAAGCCATCTATGTTAATAGTTGTAGTTCCTCTAAATCACAGTATAGATGTTTGTGGCTTTCAGCCGGATTTGCTTTTATTCATATGTTTGCCTCTTTTTGTAATGTTTCAAATGATAATGAGTAGTAATACTAGAGATAATCTTGGGGTTCTCAACAAGTAATTTATGGTTGTGTAGCTGGTATTGATAATTGCTCAGGGAAGCAGAATGTACAATGTTTCTATTTATCTAGGGGTTACTTTGATGTTTTTATTGAGTTGTGGGTGTTCGTCTGTATTCTGTAGTTGTGTTATTGATGTGCAATGTTTCTTCCAAAATTTGATCATCATTTTTTATTCATAACTTTTCTCAATGTTTCTTTAATTGATCTCTTTAAAATGGTCAGTCAAATATGAAATACAACTAGGTTTGGGGATGATTTTAAAATAATGGGATATCTAATCTCAAATTTATCTCTCATTCTTATGACTTTGATTGTTATTTTGACTTTGAAGTAGAAAATAAAACAAATAATTATCCAACAAATGTAGCGTGTTGGGGAGTTAGAAAGCAAATGACAATGTATTTTTGGATTATTGGAAGTGGTTCATTAGTTTGTTAGTCATGTGAAGTTGCTGGAGATGATATCCCTATGTTTAGATGTTTTTATGATATTATTAGATTAAGTGTTGCTGTTTATGTTAATGTCATTTTGATTTGAAATTATCATTATGCATTATAAATTTCACTATATTTGTTTCTATATAGGTACGGAAATACTATACGAGAGATTATGGGAAGCTCTTGCCATTTTTTTGACTTAAGAATAATTTTATTAAATATTAAATTCAATGTAATATCCCAAATTGGATCGAACCCAATTAAACCATTTATATTGCGTATTGTTTGAAGATCAGGTGTACTTGCCAATACAGTAGTTACACACATTCTTTATAAGCCCGTCGGAGTGCTAATCAAACGGCTCAATCAAGTTTATATGCACTCAAACTCGACTCGTTTATTTTTTAATTAAATCAACCTCCAAACTGAGTCGCGTTCAAATTAAACAGTAAAAAACTTAAGCTTTATTTATGTATATTTTTTATAGTTTAAGATCAAAATAATTTTAATTGATCAAACAATTGAAGATTATATCAAATATGCTAAATAATTCATTTGTGTACAAAATTATACTATATGCATTAATAAAAAAGAAAATCAATACTAGCGTGAGATTAAAAGTAAGAAAATTACCTGATCAAAATAAAAAAAATCTAAAAAATATAATAAAAATATTATTTTTCTTAAAAAGAGATAAGGGTTGAAATCCTGCTAACTATAATTATTTTAAAAAATTAATAAAAATATCTTCTGGGATAGGTTAACTGTAAATTTTAATTTTTTATTAATAAAAGTTACTTAAAAATTTAAATAATTATAATTTATTTTTGATTAAAATATAATATATTTTTAAAGTCAATCGTAATTTATAATTAAGATATTACTTTTTTATATTTTTTAAAATATTATTCCATAAAAATTTATGTACAAAATTTAAATTTATTCACGGGACATTGCTTTGAAAAAAACAACTAGAGGGGAACATGAAGGGATTTCGTGCTTGATCGAGCTACCCATTGGGTGAGAGAAAAATTTCCGTAATAAAGGGCATCGCTCCCACCCGACACCGCGCTAGGAGAAAATAAGGAAGGGGGGCATGAAGTTGAAAGCCATCAAGTCGGGCAACCGGCGGCCAGCTGTCGCCTTCCTCGCTGCCCTCGCCGTCTTGTTCTGCCTTGCTCTGCTCTCCATCCAATCCTCCTTCTTCGCCGCCGGTATCATTACTCCTTCACCCTTCCTCGCCTCTCATTTGCCGTCCTTCTCTTAACGTTAGCCCAATGACCCCCTTGCAGGGAACAGCAAGCTTGCCGTGAGCAGGGAAGATCTTTCCATTTTTACCGATTTTCAGTCCCGGGTTCAACAATGCGTTGTAAGGCTCATTTCTATTGGCTTAGATCTATGCTGCTTTTATTCTACAGCTCTTTATATTTTGGGATTAACATAGTTGTATTGTACTTTGTTATAATGTGATCTGTCTCCTTTCTTAAAATTCTTTGTGTGGAATAGCTCATGGGATTCGATCGGAAGTATGTACTCATAAACACTTCCTTTTTTCTATTAAAGTTTGTTTCACGAGTGTAAGGGTGCTTAAAAAGTGACAGAATTAGTGGGTTTTTGAGCTTTTTGTGCTTGTTGAGGGCGATGCTGATGTAGTGTGTTGACAAATGTAATGGCAGGCAAACAGGGGGCTTGGACTCACCGCAGATGTCATTGACCACTGCAAATTGGTTCTCAAGTTTCCACAAGGCACAAATAGCACTTGGGTAGCTTATCTGTGAATATTTTCATTATCTGCTGAATTTCTTCTTCTTCTTCTTCCACCTAATACCCAAAGGGTATTGGAGACATGAAATCTAAACTAGGATCCATGCAATTATCGTTATCTGCTGAACATGTAATGATAATTTTTTTGAGATTTATTAGAGTTTGCCTACTTATGTTTTTATTGTTTATGCAGTACAATGCACAGTTCAAAATCTTTGAGCCACTCGAATATCAGTATGATGTTTGTGAGGCCATTATTTTATGGGAACAGGTTAAACTTAGAGCTTTCTTTTGGCTATTTTTTGTCAATGCATCATGGTGCTTCCCATTTGTCAAATTTGTTAATTTTTATTCTTGAATGATGCCAGTATCGGAATACAACAACAGTCCTAACAAGGGAGTATCTTGATACTCGGCCAGATGGATGGCTAGAATATGCTGCAAAGAGAATTGCACAATTGTATGATGCTTGTAACTCAGTTGGAACTTGCTTTTGATGTTTTTGCATCGAGGTTGATAGTGATCGATTAACTTCAGAGTTTTCCTATGACAGGGGAGCAGACAAGTGCTATAATCGAAGTCTCTGTGAGGAGCACTTAAATCTACTTTTGCCATCTAAACCACCTTTTTACCCGCGTCAGTTTGAGAGGTGTGCAGTAGTTGGAAATTCTGGGGATCTTCTTAAAACAGAGTTTGGAACCGAAATTGATGGCCATGATGCTGTTTTCCGAGACAATGAAGCTCCTGTCAATCAGGTTTTTTACTATCCTTCATGCTTCAATTCTTATTGACGATAGATAGTTATATCGGCCAAAGGATATATATTTGTTTACTCAACTTGTCTTTTGGATAATCTAGATATATGAAAGATTTTGAAAGTTGTGATGAAGATTTTAACTCTTGCATTTTTCTTTTCAAATAACTCTTTTGAACTTATGGACACCATGAATGACTTTATGCTGTCATTTATGGGTTTTGTTTTTTGTTATATTTGTCATTTCCAGAGATGGAAATATCAATCCTTGTAAGAGATACAATTTTGGTTGGAAACTCATGTTTTGTACGCTATACCTGTTTCTTGCTCTTATGTAGTTATGTTCTAACAATTAAATCAAATTATGAAAACCAAAGAGACTGCAAATTTATTATCATCTATGCCCTGACTGCATTATAGAGCAAAAATGATAGAAAAGGCATAAAAAATTTACCCCAATAATTATCTAAATTTTATGGTTTTTGTTGTTGATATTTTGCTTTGTTTGATAATGTTTGTGCTTGTGCAAATTTCAGGTTAGGAATTTTCATGATCCTATCTGGTTCAGTTTTTTTGGCTTGTGAGTAAAATCTCTACTCAGGAATGCTGAATAAATTGTAAAAGTGGAATATTATTCTTCATTTAATACAGAAATATGCAAAATATGTGGGCCTGAAGCGGGACTTCCGTCTTGTAGTCAGAGGTGCAGCGCGTAATATGGTTGCTATTCTCAAGGGCTCAGGTGAGGCACAAGTTTTCTATTTTTTATGATCATACATGGTTTGGTTGTTTTACTGTGGCATGCAATTTTGGTCTTTTGTCAATGTGGGAGCTACATGTAAAGCATATCATGAATGGGAATTAAAATATGCAATTTTTCTATCCTTAACAATCTACCTCAGAATATTGAAAGTTTATTATGTGGCACTCGGTGTTGAAAAAGATACATTGTTATACTGTTTAAGTCAATATGTGAATCAACATTGATAAGAAGGGAACCAATTGATAAGAAGCAATATGAAAGGTCCTGGCATTTTTAACTCCAAATTTGTTGAATACTTATTACTCAAACTTCTCTAAAATGAGTCAGACCAAGAGCTTGATTGAGATGCAAAGTAATAACCCTTTAGTGTCTTGAACAACTATTAGGTTCTAGCAACAAAATATATAATGCCTATCATTGTGTGCAACTGACGTATATGCCAATTTCATATTGTGATATTCTGCTTTCTGAAAATGAAAGGTTGTGATGAGGCACTTCAACTTTTAAAAAGGATATAATGGTTTAAAACTTATTTTTAATATAAAAGAAGGACAAACATATAAAATAGGCAATATGGAAGAATCATGCCTTTTGGAGTTCACGGCTATTGAGCACTCATCGATTTAAAATTAATTCCATTAAGAGTTTGATTATTCTATGATAGTGTTACTTCTTTGTAATTTGAGCAAGTGTTAGGTTGCCGCAACTAAGATGTTGGTATTACCTAAACAAACTATGAATCAGAGTCAAATTTAAATGTATGGAAGAAGTTATCAATGAAGTGTAGGGAAAGGATCCATAAGACTATAATACTGACCCCAAATATTTGGTATCAAGTGGATGTAAATGAAGTTCTTGATAAAGTATGTAGTTTATATGATGAAGGGTTAGAATTTATTTATGTTGGAAGCTTTAATGCTCCTTTATTACACTATAGTTGGTTGAATTATGAATGGATTTTTCACAGTTATATCTACTATTTAGAATTAATTGTGAATGATGACGCACACAATGCTATTGTTCTTATGCCTTCTTTGCAACCTATTGTTGATGAGGAGCATGAGGAAGAAACCTATGTGAGAAGGGCTGAACATCCTAAACATATGAAGGTTTGCGTAAGAGGACATAAACATAAGAAGTTTCCCAAGATAAGCTCTTAGATGTTTATCTTTAAGTCTTTGTTTAAGTATTATGAATTAGGGGTATTTTGGTCAGTTGTTGATTATGTTTTATGCTGACGTCATAGTAGAAGGGTATATTAGTTATTAGTGTTTTGTCTAATCAGGGAGAATGTCTTATTTATGGTCGTCATGTATTATTATTATGATGGATGAAAAGAGAATAAAAAAGTTTAGTTTTACGCCACCCCTCTTTGTTTTCGCCTTCTTTCTCTTGTTTCTTTGTTGCCATCTCTTGCTTGCCAAAGGCTTGGGATTATACGAATTAGACTTTGTCGTTGAAGTCTTTCTTCATAATTGTTTGGAGGACAAAAGTATCCATCATGGAAGGGGACCTTAGTGCAATTGGTAAGAGTCTGCCATGTGACATGATCGTAGGTTTGAGTCCCTCTTGTAAAATGCAAGGTTGAATGTTACAATAGATACTTTTTAGTTTAACCCTCCCCTAGGTCCCGCACGTGGGGAATCCTCTCTACATTGGGCAACCTTCTTTTTGACACAGACATGGATCCTAAACTAAGGTCTATGTAATTAAAACAACAAACTTTCGATGACATGATGCCCTTACTAATGCCACCATCCTCCTTCACAAGCATTGACGGAGTTTCGTGGAGATAATAAAATGAAAAGAATACAAAAACTTAGAGGTGGCAATTGCTAGAATATAGATTTTACATTGTTCAAAAACTTTAAGGTGTGATGGTAATATCCAACAATGCTATCAAGACACTTATCCCAAAAAAACAAACGCTATCTAGACTAGTGCTGAAAGCCGGTTACAAAATCTGGTGTTAATCAAATTGAACAAAATATCAATAAGTTAGGCAAGCTAATATAATAAAACATTTTTTACATCCTAAGAGTGAGGCTTTGAGATCCCCCAAAATTAGTTTTATATCCAATTCTTACAAGGGTAAGATCCAATATATTAGTGAGGGTGTGCTTATGGATCTTCAATTTAGATGAACCATTTTGAAAGGATGATTTAGGTTTATGAGTTTGCACTAGGGCGAAGTCATTATCAATGCTATCAGAGCCAACCTAAAACTATATTAGATGGTGGGCTAGACTAGACGTGGGCTAGGTTGATATGCCTACGACTGGAAGGTAGGAATTATGAGTATGAAATTTTTTGTGGTGGGTAGATTGTGATATTTCCCAAATTAGTCTCACATTTGATATTTATTGGGGTAAGCTTCATTATATTAATGAGGATGTGCACATAGATCTTTGATTTGGTTAATAATTTTTAAGAAATGACTTAGGCCTTTCAGTTTGCACTTGGGTCTGGTTGTTACAGTAGGTTGGACTAGACGTAGGCTAGGCTGTTAGGCCTACGGACTGAAGGTAGGAATTATGAGGGTGAAAGTTTTTATGGTGGGTAGATTGTGATCTCTCCCAAATTAATCCTGCATTTAATACTTATTGGGGTAAGTTCTATTATATTAATGAGGATGTGCATGTAGATCTTCATCTTGATTAACCATTTGTTAAGGAATGCCTTAGGCCTTGTTACACTGATGTTAGCGAAATTAAGTTTTAGAAGTTAATTAGTGAGTTAAAGACTATTATTGCTATTCCTCAAACTATCTCAAAGAACCAATTTGGACTAAACTCAAGAGACAAACCTTTTGGATGCGAGATGAATTAACTGTTGGAAATTTACCATAAGAACAATATTCAGAGTGTGTAAGCACAATGCTCAAATCCATGGGGCCTACATTGGGTGATAGTTCTTTTGTACTTCAATAGAAAGAAGACCATTGGTTATTTGGCAGATTGTTTGTTTTTGGACATTCACTTTGCTGCCAAATCTGTATGCAACTTGCCTTTGAAAGATCCGGATGGAGATTCAAACACTAACACCAAAGCACAAGGAGATTAAAAGAGTTCAATCCGATCTTAACGAAACCGATCTTGAAATATGAAGTGAATTATACTTTGAGTGATAACTGAATAGAATTAGTATAACTCTAGCAAATCACCAAATGATCTATTAACAAATTTGTAACTAATCTTATGTGTTGGCGAATTTTCAAACCATACACAAGATTTGAAACAAATAAGTTAACCACTTGCTCTTCACCAAGCAAGACCCAAGTGTTTCACAAGTTGCTTGCTTTCAATCCACTCAACCCCGAGCCGGCTTCACAATGCACGCTTTTCCTTTACCCTGTGATCTCTCACTCGACTTTACAAGCCGAACTTAGATACTTACAATTACAACACCACTCAATCCCACTTCACACATGAAATGTACAAACAACCCAATAGTGCAAGCATACACAACAAGATCACACCCTATCTTGTTTACAATTCATCACAAGATCAACAAGATCTTTTACAATGGAATCAGTCAAGAAATTTTTACACTCTCTTGAATCCGAAAGTTAAAAACTTGGAAAATGTAACTTTAGCAAAGCATACCCAATCCAGAATTCCAATTCTCAATTTTTCTTCATTTTCTTCTTATGAATATATCATTGAAGCTTCAAACTTCCTTCATAGACTAAACCTCCTATTTATAGCCGAATAGATCAAGCGTGCCCATTGCTTCCAACCACTTGAGCATTAATGTGGAGAAGGCTCCTCTAAACTCCAACACAAGTTTCCCACTCAAGTTTAAATTCCAAATTCAAAGAAGTTCAACACATTCGAAGCTTTACCACTTAGACATTTAGGTCTTCAAGAAGTCTTCAAAGCTTTAGCACTTGTCTATGTCCAAGACACCTTGATCGAGATCAAGTTTTATGTACAATAATTTTTATATTCACAACATGTTCACCATAACATGTTCAAATACAATCCAAAATGTTACAACATTCTGAATTATTTCAATTACAATTGAACATTAAATTAACTTGCTCTAGTTTAACAGAACTTTATCATAGAGCATTTCATCATGTCTACAACAAGTCCAAGTTTAAATCCCCTAAAGTTGTTCACTATGAGTCTACCATAATGTTCATAGTTTTCCACCACTTCATTCAAATTCAAATTCCATATTAAATAAATCAAGATTTCTCAATGTTGCCTTATTAGTTCCTCCATAAGTCTAAGTAATAGTTCCAAGGTTTGTTCCAAACACACAACTACTACATTTGTGATTAGGTCAACCAAACTTTATTCACAAGACATTTGACAGAAAGTCCTTGACAACATATGTCTAAGATACTTGTTCAAGTCCAAATATCTAAACCAAACTCCATGTTCCAAGTTCAAGTCCATCAATGGTTGAGCCACTTGTAGGTGAGCAAGTCTTTATGTTGTTCCACGTTTTGGCCGAACACATAAGTTGATGTCTACACATGTTCACAACTTATGTTCAAGATTTATCATCAACATGACTTACCCGAACTCATAAGTTGAGCTTCATTATCAAAATAAGATAGCTTCATAAGCACCAGGCCATATACCTAATAGCCTTTTTAGTCATGGGGAGGTTTACCAATGATTCTCATTATTTAGTCACCTGGTAACTTTAAAATTTTGTTCATATATCTTAGTGTTTTCATCCATGAGTTGTATCTTTCTGGTCATAATTATTTTTACAAAGTTCAGTTGTGATGAGTTCTGGCATATGGTTAACACATGTGGGATAAGTATGACAGGTTGTAGAAGTGTTCTGCTTTTCTCCTTCTAAGCTTGGAAACTTTTTTTTGGTAAATGCCATGCAAATTTCTCTTCTACTATCAACTTAGTCATCAGCTAAAGCAGTCTAGCCAGTCAGTGAAACTGTTTGTTACGTTCTTGCATATCATTTTTCAATTTATTTCTGTTAGGCAAAAGGTGTTCTCATTGCTTTTGATCTACTTGTTTTGTAGATGATGAAGTACTCATAATAAAAAGTTTGACTCACAGAGATTTTAATGCAATGATAAAGGTAATTATATTTCTGCTAAGATCGATATGTATTATGTTATTTTTAGAAGCTCTAAACATTCTACTCTTTATTTGTAAATGTTCAATTTTAATCTTGAACGAATGTAAATGTAGACACTTCCAAATCCAGTTTATCTATTTCAAGGAATTGTGCTGAGAAGAGGAGCGAAGGGAACTGGAATGAAATCCATTGAGCTAGCACTTTCCATGTGTGACATTGTTGACATATATGGTTTCACTGTGGACCCTGGTTATACAGAATGGTTAGTTCATTGATTCTTTTATTTTCATGCATTGATGGTGCTTTGCCTTTCTATGTATGCAGCGTAAGTTTTTGTACGATTCATAAGTGGATGCATTAATGCATAGGTTGCTTATGACTTGCTTGGATCAGAGATGATTCTACAGAGATCCCAGCCATTTCTTGTGTTGAAAATAAGCACAGTATAGCATACTGGACAAGAAAGATTTAGGAGAATAGAGGTGAAATTAGTCATACTTCACCATCCATACTTTAGGAGTTTTATAGAGCTGGAGTAGTTACAACTAACCCCTAATTTCTAGGGATAGGATATACACAGTGTGTTTTAAAATTTAAACTCCTAAATATCTAAGAACTGGTCAACATAACCTACAGATCACACACAAAACTGTACAACTTATGTAACACATATATTCCTAACATTCTAACATCTTGGTTTTGAAATGGTGTTCATGTCCCTCTATAGTTCATGTAGTACTATTACAATTATTTATTCTTTATGGTTTTGGGGTAACCTGGACAAGATCTTGGAAAGATTGGGTCTTGAATTGGGTAAGAAATGGCCCTAATATCCTAAAAGAAAACACGTGCTTATTCTTGATTGAGATAGTTAACATGTGACATATTTTTGTCTCAATATTACTTTTACCTACCTAAATTCTCTTGCCTTACAACTGAATTTCTAATGTAGGACCCGGTATTTTTCAACTCCTAGAAAAGGACATAATCCCCTGCAAGGAAGAGCCTACTATCAGCTCCTAGAATGCCTTGGTGTAAGATTCTGGTCTCATTTTGTTAACGGCAATGGGTAACAATTATTACATTCACTCTTGTTTCAAATTAGTCGTTGTAGGGTGATACCTCATGTGATTTATTCTGTCTTGCATCAGTAGTTTAGATGCTTGATTATGTTAGTCCTCTTTATTTTTTGGTCTGATACCGAAATAACAAGCTGAACTGGAGATCTTTAAGCTGTGATACCAAGTTGAACCGTACGTTCCTAAAGCTTAAGTTGTTTTTGGAGTTCCTACTACGCCTACTGACCAATTAAACTAAGACCCAGATTTAATTAAATAAAACAAATTATTATGCAAGTTAGATCCTGCTTATTAGGTGATATTTTCTTGAGGTCTGGGGGCATTCGCAGTTCTTAAGAAAAATTGGTCTACTTTCTCGTTCTGGGTTTGTTTGCTTTCTATCAACATTTAGGAGAGAGCAAAGCTGCAAGATTTTTATATTGTTAGTACAGCAAGCACTACCTCAGTGTTGTTTGATTATTTGAGGACCATTTTTCTCACATAAAATTGTGCTGTTAGAATTTACATTTTCTTTGAAATCGTCTCTACAGATATCATGCGATCTCTTTTGATTAGATCTGTTATATACATATAGGTATTTGATTTTTATAACTGATCTGTCTTGGATGAAATTTGATGCAAGGAAATTCTAAAGCTGTTTCTCTTATATTGGGAGTTATTCATGAAGAATAAATTTTTCTTAGTTTGCTAGAATAATTATGGTATCGTTACCGTGTTTACTTTTTCTAGGTAATTAGAATTCATTCACCTATGAGGTCCAAGCGAAAACAGGATTGGTCAGATGTGCCAAGTAGAGAAATAATAAATCGTGCCCATTCTGTTGCACTACGCTTGAAGCAACATTTAGGCGGTCAACCTGCTCAATTTGGCCCATTTGGGAGCTGTAAAGTGTGGGCTAGTGTCGGCCCAGAAGGGGCCGGTCCGATTTCAGGATCACCTGACATGAGTGATATTCGACAAAAGTCAAATTATAGCAAATGGGAAGGCCTACAGTTTAAGAACCTAAGGAAGGAGGCTCAAGAGCATTACATTCAGATGGGAGGCATTTCTGTGTACAAGATGGATGGAAATAAATTGGACGATCTCGTCTGTGTGAAGCATCCGCTACCATCTGCTCAGAGATGACGTTTATTTGATCTTTCTTAATACGAAGGTGGACACGCTGATCAGCACAAATGGGCATTCTGATAATCCGTTTTGATCAATCTCTCATGCTAACTTTTCAGTTAATTTAGGCAAAATAGCGGCTATATGCAAGGTGCTTGGTGCAAGATTTAGATGTGTTCTTCAAATTTTTTGCCTAAAGATTCTGGATGTTGCACCTACTTTTTAACTGCCCAAGATTGCTAGATGAAGATTCAAAAGCGTGAATGATCTATAAATTGGCAGTGAGCTGGGTTTCAGATCCAGCAACTATTCCCAGTCCATACTTTTCTACTCCACAAGATACTATATACTACCATCTGCTCACCGGCTCATTCTTTTCCCCTGGAGTCAAAGTAAAAAGAGAAGTGGGCGCCTTCTACAATCAAGCAATAGTATCATGAAAGCATTTCAAATACAGTACTATGCAGTTGTTTGGCTGTTTATCATGAAATTTGTGATTGTTTCCTGTCAATTCATGCCGAATTATTTTTGTTTTTTTTTTGGGTTGCATCCGGTTGTCAGAGGCGAAGTCCCTCACTCGAGTTCATTAAAACCCATCATGTACTTCATACCTTTCAACACAGGAACTATTTTCTTTGTCAAAAAAAGTTGATATTCGGTGTTCATGTTTGTCATGCACTTTTCATTTTTAGTCCGTACATTTCTATTCGGTGTTGATATTGGATAGCAACAGATGATTAGACCAACCGTATGGATTTCATACTTTTATTCAAAAAAATCTAACAGCCCATCCTTAGGGACCCGCACGTGCAGGCCATCAGCATTAGCCTTCGCTATTTGCAAACGCCATCAAAGGCGTGCTTTTTGGGTGGAAAGATTAAGAAAAGCGTAGTCTACATAGCCTACACCTCTGCGAAGAGAATATATTCCGGTTCTTGTTCTTATATATAAATCGTGTTTGTTTGTATATAATCTATGTAGGGGCTTGTGTGGTTCAAATCAGATGGTACGGATGGTAAATCGGTGACAACGACAACACCTTCTCTGGTTGCCCTCTATTGACTGCCACTCAACGCTGCTCTTCGTCAGTGAACCAGGCCGGGTACCGACTTTGAGGTTTGGCCATTTTGATGTGTCTTCATTCCTATCAAACTTTAATGAATTCCAAGTTCATTCTTGATGTCATTTTATTAAGGTCGTTCCAGAAGAAGACGAGCTGGATGATGACAAAACTTGCCAAGTAATCCACAAATGATTGGAAAATTTTTGGCGGTCCCCCTTCTGAAAACGGCTGCATTTGCCTCTTGTGGTGACCCAAAGATGGAATGCTAACTGAGCAAATCGGTAAATTCAACTCTGTGATAATTCGATTCATTTGTATTCGGGTTCAAGTTGACATAAATACACTTTTTCATTTATCTATATTTTTTTCATATAATTTAAGAAAAATTAGTTTTGAAGGATGGATATTTCAACCTCATGTCAATTAACATAAAATTATAAAATTTCATGTAAAATTATTATTATAACATGATTTTATATATTAATTATTATATTTTATTTTATATAAATGACTATATAAAAATATATAGAATATTATACTTAAAGTATAATATAGAAATTCGAATCGAGTTAAATTGAGCCAAATAGAGGTGTACTTGCTTGATTTGATTACAAGTAAAATTTTCGTTGGAGCTAAATTGAGTTGAACATCTAGCTAATTTGAGTTTGATCGAGGGAAATAGATTTCAACCTTGCAACAATTATACTTCAAATAGTTTGTTAGTGCACAAAATTATTTTTTATGATGTAATTAAATTATCATTATTACATGATTTTTTTATTAATTTTCACATTTTATTTTATTTATGTAACTATATTAAAACATATAAAATATTGTCTTTAATGTATAATAACGAGCTTCAAGTCATGTTGGGATCGAGCCAAATAGAGGTGTGCTCATATTCACTTGATTTGAGTACGAGCAAACTTCAGCTTGAGCTAAATTTAGTTGAACATCAAGTAAATTTGAATTTGATCGAGATGTTAATACCCCTAAGCAAAGATGCCCACATAAAAATGCATCACTTGGTGGACATTTATAAAACTTAAAAAATAATCTTTACTAGGGTAATTACCCAAATAAAATAACTCCATTTATTAACTAAAGCAGAAAATATACAATTTTCATAGTTTGATTTTAGTTTAGGCCAGTAATTAAATTTATTTTAGAAGAGTATATTTTGTTATATGGGTAATTATGTTAGTTGATTATTGTCAAGCTGGTGTATTTTTCATAATGATTATTGAAGGCATATCTAAATATATTTCAAAATTATGTTAAGGGAAGGGATGCTTTATCTTGACAGATATTTGAGGAACAAAATTAATTTAGGGTTAGGAACCAGCGTAAGTCTCCTTGTCCGCTCATAAATGTTGGTGCCACTATCAATAATTAATAAGATTTCAACTTCTTTTAAGAATATTTGTAAAAATTTGGCAAAAATGATGAAATATTGTGAAATTACATAGACGGGGTATTTTCCTTGAATTCTATCAATGGTTATGTATGCCACCTGCTTCTTCCCTCCTGCTAGCTGGTTCCTTTAGGCATAAGGAATGATGGTTGATTTTGTAGGTCTTATATATTAGATCTCTTAATTTAGTCTCACCTGTAATATTTATTGGATAAGATTTTATTTATAAGTGAGAATGAATTATAAATCTTTAATCTAATTAACCACTTTTAAAGAAATAAGGTAGACCTATTATGTAGCATTTGGGGTAGGTCGTTACAAATAGTATTAAAGCAACTTGGTTTCGTATTAAATGATGGCTTGGACTATGGACGTTGATTAGGCTACTGGTCACGAGCTAAAAAGGATATGGGCTGGGGTTAACAATGAACCAAGTACAAGAATTTTAAGGATGAAATTTCTTAAGGTGTGTGAATTATAAAATCCTTTAACTTAGTTCAACATCTAATACTTACTTGAGTAAGATTTTGTTTAAAGTAAGAATGAACTATAAAAAATCACTTTAAAGAAATGACTTAAGCTCATTCTGTTGCACTAATTGGAGTGGATTTTTACACAATATGTTATTACTAACCTATTTTCCATTTCATCATTTCATAAAGTTGGAGGCATGCACAACCCCAACTTCGAGTAAGGGTTTTACCCGTTTGTAGTTTACCTGGTCGGATCAGTATCAAGTTGGTTGTGAGCTCGAGCCAGACTAATTTTCAGAATATGAGTATGGGGCCCAGATGGGCATATGGGCATGTTATGGAGGCTGAGTATGCGTAACATGCATATGATAGTAGATTCAGTTATGATATTGTATAGAATGAGTTATCAGTGTATACATGAGGTATACATATCATTTTTACGAGTTAGGTAGGATTTTAGGCCTAGATCTAGGTTGTTTCTACGTTTAGCATCCTTTTGGGATTTTTTGATATTTCATTTGCATGCAGCATAGGAATTTCTGATCACTTAATTGTGCCCCTATGGACCCATCTTGATTGAGTTCAGGGTTGGAGGCCTATTTAACCTTCTTGCCTCGATTCTACCTATGGAGTCACTTTTAGGACTCGAGTCAATTTCGACTATGGACGGTCTCAGTCCGACCTTTCCATCCATATGTATATTGTATATATCCATAGGTGGGCCCCACTAGGCAACGAGTTGTCGGAGTTCTTGATCGTGCCACGTGGCAAGATCTGGGCCATCCACTCAACATTATCTTCCACCCAATTATCTTTCAGAGATTTTTCATGATTTTCAAATTTTTACACCATTAATGCCGCCACCACTTCAGCTTGCTGCCGATTAGACCCTAGTCCTCCTCCAGCCACCGGATCGGTACGACCGAGACCACCTTGTGGCCGGCTATCGGTCCGTACCCACTGGCACACAGTTTCCACTTGCCAAGATCTTCCCTTTGAGACCGACATCGACCTACTCCACATCCGTGATTGCCGCCGCACCTGGCGGCAATGCCGCCACTTCTCGGCTGTTTTCCAGCCTGCCAGTAGCCGAACTCCTCTGACCGTCACCCCCATCACCTTTGCCATGGCACCCCTCATCAAGCCCAATCGGCACTGACCCCAACTGTACCGTCGTCGATGTTTTCTGGCGACGGATAGCGCCGCCCCTCCACCCAATCCGTTTACCCACGTCACGTCTGCTTGATCAAGTACTGTTCACCCGTCGTGTCCATAGTCATGCCCAAGCCCGTGTCTACGTCCAAGTACCTGGCCAATATTGTTCATTGACTCAGCTCCAACTGGCACAGGTTGACTCGGTTCACCATTTTAGCCATTTTTGACCGTTTTCAGTAATTCGAAAACCCTTACATTAATTTATATACATATTCACATTATTTAGCATAATTTGATGTTATAAGTATTTTTATTTATTTATTTATTTATTATTATTTATTTATTTTTATTTATATGTTTATCATATACGATGTATGTTTACATGATTATTTGTTATTATTATTATTATATTTATTTATTAATATTAGTCTTTTATTGTTTACTAAATTGTATATATATACATATATATATATATATTCATTATTATTTATTTATTTTTAATAATATGTTTATCATATATGATATATGTTTACATGATTATTTGTTATTATTAATACTATATTTACTTATTAATGTTAGTTTTTTATGTTTACTAAATTTTATATATTTATTTATTTACTTGTTCATTCTGTATATGTTATGATTTAATTGTATTTAATTATGTATTCTCTAATGATTAATTAAAATTAAATTATTTATTTATTTATTTATTTATTTAATGATTATGTATTTATTTATTTAATTGTTTATATAATTACTAACACAATAATATATGATATTTACTCGTGTTTAGCCATTTACGTATACAGTATGTGATATTATTATTTAATGATTAGAGTATTGATTGTTTTTATGTATTTATTATCTATCTATTTATTCATGATTGTATTTATTTATTTATTATTTGTTATTAGTTATTTTCTTTATTATATCTCGATTTACGTATTGTGTGTTTAGCGGTATGTTTATTTAGTATAGTCTTTTTTATTAAGATGTATTGATAATGTGAGCACACACAGTGAACATGTATAATATAGAGATGTTAGTATTTTACATAGTAGTGGGTTCCGATGTATGTTTCAGAGTCCGAGTTCACTGTAGATGTCTAGATACTCTTGGAGTTTGGACCACAGGTCTGTAGGACTCTCCTTCTCTGCTTGACTCCTTTGTGTGTCGAGTTTAATCGTGTTTTAGACGTAGGACGGCATCGGCGGTGTTTTATCGGTTCCCTCCGATGTCGGGCCATTTAGCCGTATTTTATACGCATGTTTAATAAAACTACAAGGATGAGATCCCTTATTGGTTTTCAAACTGAAGCTCTAGATATGGTATGCAGGCCTTTTCCCTAAGCCTATTATGTAAGTGTGCATTTATTTACGGATTTCACGAATAAGAGAATGAGTGGTATGGAGATATGTATGGACCGTATTAGTACTCCTTCAAACCCTGAGGTAGTGCACAGTATGGGTCTTGGGCCCTTTGGGTCCCCAACCAAGCTCTGATACCACTGTTAGGCCCTTTCGGCCCCCAAAGGGACTTGCAATAGTTGTCATGGGCCTCTCTTAATCCAAAAGTTAACTCAAGGAATAAGGCTTTCCCATTAGCTTATATACAACTTACCAATATCATCTACGACCGATGTGGAATAAACCCAACAACTCCCCTTCACACATCAAGCGTACCTCGAAACCATCATCACTTGACAACTCCCCTTAAATCAGACGGCACCCACCTGGCAAACTCCCCTCAAATCATCAGGTGAAACCCATGAAGGAGACATCTACAATTGGTGTAGGCAAACCCCAAATCTCCCAAGATCGTAACCCGGCTCTGATACCCACTGTTGGGCCCTTTAGGCCCCCAAAAGGGACTTGTAATAGGCGTCACAGGTCTCTCTTAATCTAAAAGTTAACTCAAGGAATAAGGCTTTCCCATTAGCGTATATACAACTCACCAACATTATTTACGACCGGTGTAGGATAAACCCAACAATGAGGGTATTGCGTAATGCAACGCATTTCTGGAATATGTGGCACTAACTTTACTGTTCCTTTTGCCACTCGAGTACTGTGGGGGGTGATATGGAAGGTGTCGAGGGTGAAAGTGTTGCATGTATGAATATGATTATGAGCCGAGCATGCTAGCTGGCACTTGCTTAAATATGTTTGCTTACTGCCCAGTGTAAGGCAATCTTGAAGTTTCATAAGTTTTCGTAGCCTGTGGTTGATTTTGATCTCACAATAACTATATAAAATTATTATTATTATTATTATTATTATTATTATTATTATTATTGTTGTTGTTGTTGTTGTTGTTTAAGTTGTTGTTGTTATTATTATTATTATTATTATTATTATTATTATTATTATTTTATATATAGCAAGATGTTATATCATTTAGAGATAGATTAAAATTCAACAAATAGACTCAGATTATATATATATATATATATATATATATATATATATATAAATAGATAGATAGACAGATAGAGGCAACTGAGGTGTGCCTGGGGCAGAAAATTTTTCATGCCTTGAAGTTTCATTTGGGTCAAATCCGATTAAAAGGGACAACCTAGATCTATTGTTTTTTTTTAAAAAAAACTAAACTTTTGCTCTGGGCCGTCCAATTACAAGGACGACCCAAATCTATTTTTTTTTAAAAAACAACTAAATCTCGGGCAATGATGTCGGTAGCTATTGAGCGACCGTGCCGGCTACAGGCGGTCATGTCTGGCAACCCCCTAACTAAATCCAGCCACAGCCGGATCTGACTGTGTGGCCAGCAGCGTACGGACTTGGCCTGTGGAGGCCAAATCCGGCCACACAGCAAAAATGGCTACCCCCTCGCTGCCAATCCCGCTGGTCCGACGATAGTTTCTCCTTCTCTAAACCTCTCTCATAACAACCACTGAGCTCGCTGGCACCCCTGCTTCGTCCTCTGAGTCGGAGAGCGTGGCCCATTTGCTAGCGCACATCAAGTGGCTCCTTTGCCGTTGAGTGCCCGCCCTCGCTACCATGGACGCCGGCGCTGACACCAGGCCATCCGCCACTCTCACCAAGATCCTTTTCGAGTCCCGCTACGGTGCCCCGCAGCCCACTGGGAAGAGGTGGCCGCTACCATTGCCACCCGCTGCGCCACCACCAAGCCCAAGACATTGTCCAATGCTGCCACAAGATCAAGAAGCTCCGCAAGCACTACCGTACTAAGAAGGGCTGCCCGACCTCCGCCGCCTCTGCCCGTTCTCCCTTCCCCCTTCCTCGTCATTAGTTAAAAAACTTACAAGCACCTATACGACTAATATCCAATTTGGCATATATAAGAGTATCTGTTGCTACCATGCTTTCATGTATCCCCTTTATTTAGAGTAGTTACTTTTGAGAAAATACTGTTGTTGTGCCTTATTAGAGCAAATATCACTTATCCCTAGGTATAAATAAATTACATCACTTTGCACTCCTGAACTAAGTCAAATATCATTTGCAAACAATCACCTGTAAGTGATTATGTGGCAAACTTACAATCAGTTATTGGAGACATAGAAATGTCACATTAGAAAATGAAATTAATTAATATTTAATTTAATTAAAATAAACAAAAATATAAAATAAAAACATAATAAATGAAAATTGTCATAAATAATAAAATATAATATTTTATTTAAATTCCTATCATGAATCTAAATTTTTACCCATATGTGAAAAAATTTTAAAAAATTCACATCTCAGATGGGTTAAAATGACCATAATAAGAAATTAAGTAAAATAATTATTTATTTATTTATTATATATATTTTAGCTCATTTATTTTGTTTTATATTTTTACTAAATTTTAATTAATTTAATGATAATTTCAAAATGGCACTGCCACATCATTCATTAATCAATTACAAATTTGCCACGTCATTACTTATCGGCGATTGTCTAATAATGTTAGGTTTGATAGGGGTTAAGAGATGATTTGTAAAATCTAGACTTTTCACCCTACAGTTTTAGTTTTGGTTCAATCACGACCTAGATCAAATTGCTTGCCAAGCCTTTGTGCCACGCGTTTATGTATGATATGTATGTGTGAGCCACAACCATAGTTTCCCCGGTGCTGGATGACTTCTCGCTGGACCACATCGCCCAACTTTTAATTTTAGTTTTCTATTTGAGTTGAGTTTAATTTAGTTTAGGACTGTGTCTCTCACGAGTCTAGATCACTTGTTGCATGTTTGAAACCCCTTATGGTTGATCCTAGCCCCTCCTCCCCCCCACACCAGCAAGACTTGTGGTGTAGTTTCCGAGGTTGTCCTATGACCCTACAAGTATGAACCCTAGGTACGCATAAATTGTGCCCAGCACAAAGACGTCCTCACAGTGCCTTTGCTCAAGAAAATCCTAGAAATTCTAGCATATTTGTGCCATGGCAGCGCTTTTGCACCAGAAAATTCTTTGAAAATTGATGATTTAGGGTTCTTATGCTAGTGCATTTGCATTAGACCAGTGCCTTTGTGCTAGAAGTTGAGGTTAGAATTCTAGCTTTTCCAGAGTGGTATCTCATTGATGGCTTGGGTCCCCCAACAAGGGTACAATTCAGTTCCATAGTCGCATGCCTAAGTTTTCGGGTTTTCTGTGGTCCAGCTTGGCAGAATCAAGATCCTATGCAGTGAGCGAGCACCTTTGCACCAAGACTATTTTTCAGCCTATAAATAGGGCCAAATCCTACTATTTTCATCCCTTTCATCTTTTGATATGCCCTTCTCTTCTTCCCTCTCTTCTCCACTCCCTTCCTAGCCCTCTCCAAGCCAAGACAAAGCCTAGGGATCGTAGATTTTGGGTTAGGAAGCCCCAAGAGACCTTCCCTTAGCCTTTGTGAGGTAAAAATGTCTCTCTATTTTCCCTACTTTTTGAGGTAATTCCGGTTGTAATACTCTAGTTTTGGATTAGGGTTTTTCCTGCTTGTAGGTTACCCGATTCAGGCAAATCTCGAGTCGGTTGGAGCGAGGTTTGAGTTAGACTAATTTTAAGAATATTAGTATGGGGCCCAGATGGCCATATGAGCATGTTATGATGGCTGAGTCTGCCCAACATGCATATGATAGATACACCAGAACATTGGTTATCAGTGTATACATAAGGCATACAAATGATTTTTTTTGAGTTAGCCAGGGTTTTAGGCCTAGATTTAGGCCATTGCAACGTTTACTATTTGTTTGGAATTTTTCTGGGTATTTCATTTGCATGCAGCATAGGAATTTTTAATCACTTGATTGTGCCCCCGTGGGCCAAGCTTGATCGAGTTCAAGGTTCGAGGCTCATTTAGCCTTTTTGCCTCGATTCTCATATATAGAATCACCTTTAGGACTCTAGTTAGTTTTAACTTTGGACGGTCTCGATCCGAGTTTTCTGTCCATATGTATATTACACATACCCATAGGTGTGTCGCACTAGGCCACTGAGTTGTAAAATGCTCAAATCATGCCACGTGGCACAATCTGAGTCGTCCACTCAAACCTAGCATTCTCTATTTGATCTCCAGAGATTTCCCACATTTCAGAGCTTTACACACATAGCGTCGTTGCCACTTCGGCACGCCGCCGGCGAGTCTCCGCCTCGCCATTGGATCAGTACGATCATGACCACCTTGCGGCCGGCTATTAGTCAGTACCCACTGATCACCACCGATGCTTGTCGATTTTTTGCTGCTGTCGCCACACTTTCGAGCTATTTTTCGGCATCAACGACTGTCCT